>UELU01082287.1:0-10987 GCA_900490025.1 Megastigmus dorsalis
CGATAAATCTGGTATAAAATCATTCAGGATAATGCCGCATAGTAGAAATTTATAACGTGTACTTATTGTTCCACATACTTTTAAATAAAGAAAGGTTCGAGCTGGCATTACAATAAATAAAAGAATTGGTTATAAAAAAAGATATCGAAAAATATAGATTTTTCGACAGAATAGTTCGAAAAATCTTGTATAAAATCATTCAGGATGATGCGGCACACTTGAAACTTATAACATATATTTTTTACTTCACATACTTTGAAATAAAGAAAGATTTGAGGCAGAAGTAACAATAAATTAATGAATTATTTAAATAAAGGATATCGAGAAATCCCGATTCGTCAAGTAAAATGCTCGAAAATTCTGGGATAAAATCTTTAGGATAATGACGCATAGTAAAATTTTATAACGTGTACATATTGTTCCACATACTTTTAAATAAAGAAAGATTTGAGGTAGTATAACAATAAACCGATGAATTGTTTAAAAAAAAAGATATCGAGAAATCCTGATTAGTCAAGTAAAGTGCTCGATAAATCTGGTATAAAATCATTCAGGATAATGCTGCATAGTAGAAATTTATAACTTGTACTTATTATTTCACATACTTTGAAATAAAGAAAGATTTGATGTGACAGTCGTTACAAGATATTTTATCTGATGTAGCCTTAAAGCATTTCAGTTTGCTTGTAAAATGTATATTTATTTTAACAAAAAGTTCGATAACCGAAAAAGAATGTTTCCAGTGTCATAAAGATTTATTAAGATTTGTTGGTGAATGCAAGGTTTTATATGGTAAATCCTTTATGAACTTTAATATTCATAGTCTACTGCATATTTACAGTGTAAAGAAAAGTGGGCCTTTACGGGCAGCATCATCTTTTGCCCATGAAAGTTTTATGTATAAATTGCAGCAAAAGAAAACTTCTCCGAAAGGTATTGAGCAGCAAATTGTTCGTCGTTATCTGCAAATGAATTTATTAAAGTACATCGTATTACCAACATTTGTTGGTAAGGCAGAAACTGGTTTATCGGTCGGATATGGATAGTTAATAATAACTAAACAAATACTTAAAATTATTCAAATCCCAAATACAGGAGCACTACCTCTATGAATTATCTACCACTTGGGAAAGTTACAAGTAAATATTTCAAATACACCCTTAAAAATTTCTGGATCGAAAAAACGCACTCATTTCGATGCAAATACTTATTTTTTCGGTGCAGAAATTTTTGAAGGTGTCGTTGAAATATTCACTTGAAATTTTGCTAGAAGATAGATAATTAATAGACGAAGTACACCTGTATTTGGGATTTGCATAATTTTACCTATTTATTTAGTTATTACTAATTATGCACATCCGATCGGTAAAACAGTTTGAGTGGTAACTGTAGGACTTTGATACCCCCTTAAGGGGGATTTATACCTAAAAATTTTTTTATGTTAATTCACCTAAAACAAAAAAATTATAATAATTAGTGAAATTTCCACGTAATATTCTAAAAGTATATTGGATTCCTGATAAAATGAGCTCTAGTGGAAGCCTCTATGCCCATTTTATCTTATGTCATGTCAGTTTCAAAAATTTGGCTTTGGCGTAACCTACAGGTCCAACGGATTGATCAATTTCGATGTAATTGGTCTTTATTATTTAATTTTATTTTATTATTTAATTTTATTATTTAATCAAACAATTTAATTTATACACCTCTTCACACCATAATGAGCATGAAAAACTTCAATCATTCCTGTCCTATTTATGTATTTATAAATATTGTGAAATAACAGAGAAATGTAAATTTCAATTATTTGATGAAAAATTTAAAGATCTGCTATTTTACTTGTTCACTGTTTCTTCTATAACTTCAAGACGAAATGAAATTTCGACAAACGGGGAACGGGACTTTATTCTATGAGAAATTTTCTATCTGGATAGATAATTAAAAAAAATTGATTTTTTGAAATTTTTTGTAAGTAATTAGGTGTAAGCCCACCTTAATACGTTAAAGTGTTTATTATCCTAGTGACTTTAATCAATTACGAAAACTTTAAGTGAAACATTTGTTATTTGCAGAAGATATGTATTTGGATAAGCCTTTAAATAAAAGATCTCCAAGAATAATTGTTAAAAAAAAAAAGAAGAAATAATTTTAAAAATCAACCAACATGTTTCGCACTATCTAACAAAGAACAATATAATCCAAACCAAAAAAAGTAGAGATAAAAATGAGAATGAAATAATTTTAAATTGCTTAAATGAGGAAAACACAAATATAGTAGCCACAGCTTTGAACAAGAAATTATTGACTCTTCGTAAAATTGAAAAGGAATGTATTAAAAAACCTAAAATTAAAGTTGTGGGTATAAATAATATTGATAACATGAAGAACAAAGTCCTAGAAAAAGACATTGACATAAGGAATTGCAATAATTTTTATGAGAAATGTGTAGTGATAGACTTATACACAAATGCAAGAAATAAACTAACTGCAACCATAAAAGTGTCATCTGAAATACATAAGTATATCAAAAACAATAAAAACCAATTATTTTTAGGATATCGAAGTTGTACAACATATGATATAATAAATGAGAGACCTGCAAAACAAATAACGTTTCATGCTTGAAATATGCAGGGTCCTCTTTTTTCCACGTAGCATCCCCTGATACGGTCAATTCGGTCGTTTCTTTCAAATTTTTTTCTTTACACGTTTTTGTTTTTTCCTCTTGAACGGCAGAAGCAAAAAATCTTTTGGCGACAATTTTAATATTTGAGCACATTTTTTTCATGTATGAAACATACACTGAATTTACTACAAAATTTGACGATAAATCCATCAGTCCACAAAACTTTTTACATCCAGCGAAACCGAGTCCTAAAATTCTCATTACGAAAGCGAATCTATAATTTATTTCATAGGCACCACTATTAATTCTTTCACAAGATGGAACATAAGACGCATTTTTACAAGTATCACACGTTACTTTGATATTGAATCCAAGACCTTCTTTTTTACAGAATTGAAAAGCGATGTTTCCATCACACTTTACACACTTTACCAATGTCGCAATTGTCGAAAAAACCAGGATAAAATCAACTATTCTGTAATGCTTTTGTAAATCTTCCGCTATCTCTCGACTAGTGCTGAGTTTGATTTTTTTTGTTGACGTACTCGCCGCTTGTACATCGTCATCATTCTTACGTTTATGAGGTGGTAATATTTTTTTTGGCTGATACAACCTTGATCCGCTTTTTCTCCTATTTTCTCTGGTAATTTTTTTCGGCATTTTTAAAACTATAAATGCAAAACACAGCTAAACTGAAGCGAGGACTCGACTAAAATAGAGCGAATAAATCCCGGTACACCACTTTTTTCGTCTGAGCTGTTAAACTCTATTAATCCATCAATGTTTACTGCACCGTCTGCTCATTATAACGAAAATATTTCGACTCGAGATGGTGCCTCGCAGTCGCAGCCGCCTCTCGTGCCATATCCAACTGGCTTACTAGTCGCTCAGCAACCTATGATTATGTCCGATCGTGCCAAGTTTCTTAGTTTGTCAGTTGACGATAAGCTTGTTTCTGTCTTTGATGTTCTGGCCCGCGTTGTAAACAAAAACGACCAAACACACTAATCTTAGAAGTGCAGGACAGAATTTCGCACTGTGGTTCTCGATTATTATTAGCTGTAGTTTATAGTCGACCACATGGTCTAGTTTTTACTGAATTTGTTAACAAACTTGACGAGTTTATACAGTTTTATAAAAATATTATTATAGTTGGCAATTTTAATGTTAATATGAACGAGAACGTGATGTCTTTTATGTCTCGCCACTTGTCATCCCTTCTAAATGATCGAGGTTTTTACTTAGTCCCTTTCGGGACTACGAATTTCGGAAATGAGAGCGGTGCTTTTATTGACTTGGCTATCGTTGATTCCAAATCTAAAATTCTGGAGTGCTCAAAAACTACTGCCCCGGTTGCTGCAAATCACTTGGTAATCAACATGGTATATAATTTTTAATCCAATAGTTTTAAGCCAAAGGCTATTAAGTTTCGCGATCTTAAATATTGTAATTTTAGTATGCTTACAAAAAGTGTTGAATCCAATCTATCCAGCTTTGAGTTTGATATAGGCGAATGTCATTGACCCCTCGCAATTAGTGCTAGATTTTAGCAACACTTTAATAGCTCATCTTGATCGTTTTGCTCCCATTGTAAGTCGCACTTTGTAAAAGATTTGCCCCGTGGTTAACGCCACAGCTTAAAGAGCAGTGTAATGAACGGGATAAAATTTACCGGCTGGCTAACAATAAGAGGTCGAATGTCGTCGCGTTAATGCAGCGCTATAGGGATATGAGGCGAGATCTTAAATCTCTGATGACACTGGCACGCCAAAGCTATGTCGGTGACAGCATTGCCTTTACGATGGAGGCGGCTTCCATCTGACGCTTCTTGGCAAAAGAAGACCTAACGACGCGAATGGATGATATTGCGACTCGATATTTTACAGCTAGTGAATTGAACAATTTCTATGCTTCGGCTGCCTGCCTGCATCCGTTGTGTCCTGTGTCACGTATGGGGAATATTGCGGACAGTGATGACTATTTAAACGATGCTAGGTTCCAGTGTAGTTCTGACAGTATTACAGGAATCTTACACTGCTTGAGGTCTATAATACTGCCAGATCCATCATTGGTAAATCAAATGGACGTAGTCCTGATAATTTGCCATTAAAATATATAGATAGCATATATATTACTATTCTACCTATTTTAATTAAAATCTTTAACCACTCTATTGAAACATGCTCTTATCCGACTGCTTGGAAGCGTGCTCTAATTGTGCCATTTAATAAGTGCCCGAAACCCATGTCACCATCTGATACGCGACCAATTACTAACTTGCCGCACTTGGCCAAGATTTTTGATAAGCGCATAGCGAAGCAGATTCTTGACTATCTGGAATGTAATTCTCTGCTATAGCCGTTTCAGTTTGGCTTTAGAACCGGGTATGGTACCCAAACAGCTATACTTTACCTCACGGACACAATCTGTTCGAGCTTAGAACAAGGCCTAGTTACATTAATCATGTCGCTGGATTATCGTAAGGCTTTTGATTCTATTAGCCATGAATCTCTTCTCATTTTCCTTAAAGAACTCAGATTCCCTAGCAGTGCTATTAGATAAATTACTGGTTCAGGCACTCATTTTTCCTCACGTTGATTACGCTTGTGTCGCACGTAATGATGTACCGAATTACTTAAATTTAATAGCGCAGCGCCTCATTGACGCGGGGATTAGGTTTATTTATAATTTGCGCCGTGATACTTCTATCACGTCCTACCGTAGTCAAATGTTTTGTATATTAAAGTCTAAGCGAGCAACACTATTTTATGAGACCTTTAATAGTCTTTTTCAAGATATTCGCCGATCTTCCCGTCGCCAAATGCAGGCAATTGTTGTACCAAATTCGCTTACTGCGTACAAAGAATCGTTCGTTATATCGGCGTCAAGAACCTGGTCGGAACGTCCAACATCGATTATTGCATGTAGTTCATTAGATGCGTTTAAGTTGCGCTTATTCGTTTATTTGATTGGGTTGGACTGAATTTACCTTATGGAATGCGCTGCGTATGAAATAGTAAATTGTACAGTTAAACTTTAATGTTACTATTTAATATTATATTTTTACTTTATACCTCTATATCTCTATTTTTCACAAATATTTAAACGCTGTACAGATTTATACGCTGTTTTATAGGAAAATTTCTATTTTTTATACAGAAATTTATAATTCTATGTTAGCTAAGTCTATATTTTTTATATTTATCATAATTATGTATTATTGTTGCGCCATACGGCCCGATTTGGCGAAATAAATAGTTATCAATCAATCAATCTCTATCGTGAATACGCCGCGAACCCTCAGCAGCGAGGCTCGGCTGCCCGGACGATGAGACGTGCACTTTTGAAACCGGGTAATGGCGGGTCACTGCCCGTCACTCATTCTGCCTGTTGCAGCGCCGAAAATTGCAGCCTCAATCTCTCCGAAACGGAAGCACGGTATCGGGAGTCCCCCTCGTTCGGATCTCTGGGTTTTCTCTTTCTCTCCCCTTCTCTAGAAAATCCCGCGTGTCGCCAAAGAAAAACACTCGAATCCTAATCGCGTATATCCTTAATCACAGGTGAACAGCGAGTAAAAAAATAGTAAAGCATGCTTCTCTCTCTCTCGCATCCAAATCTAATCGACTTGCCTTATCACAACTCTCCACCACATCTAATATGATTCTCTTCACTGTTTGGAGTCGCTACCTTGATAGGATATTATACTGGTAAAGTTATTGATATTTTAGTGAAAAGTTTATATTGTCATCTATGCAAACTTTGGGGGTCAAGACTCAACACGGCTGAGCACGAAGAATGGCATGAAAATCATGTGAATTCAGGAGAATGCTCTGCAAATCATTCTGGAGCATCGGGAAATATGGAGGTCGACGCAATTTTAACAATGTTTCAGCGTTCAAATGAAAACAAAGTCCAATATCGTAATTACATCGGAGATGGCGACTCTAAGACGTACGGTGGTATTGTGAATGCTAAACCTTATGGAGAAAACTTTAAGATCAATAAAAAAGAATGTGTAGGCCACGTTCAAAAGCGCATGATACCCGATTACGGGATTTAGTAAAGAAAACTGTAGTCGAAAGTATAACGAAGACTGACAAGAAGGTTAAAAAAAACAGTCTATCTGGTAAAGGTAAACTTACTGCTAACTTGATTGACAAGTTAACAAGATATTACGGTCGAGCAATTCGTTATAATAGCAATTCTGTAGAAGGTATGAAAAAAGCGATCTGGGCAACGTACTACCACTACGCTTCGACCGCTGAAAATCCACAGCACAAAAAATGCCCAAGCGGCGCAGACTCATGGTGCGAATGGCAGAAAGCAGCAGCTGCAAAACAATTAAAATCATTTAAACACACCTACAAAGCACTGCCAGATGATGCTCTCAAAGCCGTAAAGCCCATATACGACGATTTGAGAAAGGACACTCTTCTGGAACGTTGTCTTGGCGGATTTACGCAAAACAGCAATGAGAGCATCAATCAACTCATCTGGAAAATCGCTCCGAAAACCGAGAGTGGCTCGAAAAATATTGTTGAGGTTGTAGCTTATGTGGCTGCCAGCATGTTCAACGAAGGTGCTACTGCTTATCTCGCTTTTATGGAAGAAATGGGCATCAGTACAGGTCCCAGTTCTCACTCATGGGCGCAAAGAGTGGACGATATACGCATGAGCCGAGCGGATGAGCGCATGCAAGAGCAGACCAAAGAAGACCGAATTGTCGTAGACTTGAGCCATTATGGACCTGGCATTGATGATTCAGTGTGAGTATAGCCCAAAATTACTAGTTAATTAATGTTTTATTCATGGTTTTTTGCAAAAAAAAACTTTAAATCAATTTCCTGAAAAAACGACGTTTTTGAAGTCGGTGCCATTTAGAACTCAAAATCTACTCGACCGATCCTCTTGAAATTTTGTACACAGTTTCTGCATATAATTACCCAGGTAACCCTGTCGAGTTTTTCTTTTATTTATGTTTATTATTTATTTTGCAATAACAAATAGTTGAGTTTTTTCCGTCAAAAATCGCAGTTTTCACTTCAAAGTGTTGCCAAAAATAAAAAAAAATTTTAAAAATAAAAACTCGACAGGGTTGGGTTACCTTGGAAAATTTTTAAACTAACGAAAACCGTTTGGTTTTTTGAATTCAGATGATTCTACAAGGAGATACAGATGGCACCGCAAACTAACTTTTTTTCGAGGCGTTTCCGTAGATTCGCTGACAACGGCTGAATTATCAATATTTTTATATGAAAATTTTTTACAATATACTACAAATGTTACTTTATTATGTACCCCTCACCGAAATAAATTTACTTTAACCGTTTTCTCTGAAAAAATTCTGAAAAAAATGCTTTTTTGGCCGATTTAACCATAACCCCCCTTAAGCATTGTAAGTCATTAAATATGAAAAAATGTAATAAATTATCATTAGTACATAACTAAGATTTGAGGTTATGTTTTTAATTAATATAAATTGTATTATCTGATTTAGCTGTCTATAATCTGTGAAAAATTAATTTAAATATTCACTATACAGCGTTAAATCTGTGAGTATTGGTTTAATGACAGAATACAAACGAGGATATGTTATTTAGGTTATGTTCTTAGCCAACAAAACTTGCTCATTCATATTCAGTAATGCGTAATGTGCGAAAAAAGAATAGAGAATAAAATAAATTCACTTCTATCAGGAGTAAGAATAATTCACATGAAGATGACACCTAGATTGAGGTTAGAAGGTTCTAAGGTTCATTTTATATTTTAAACATCATTTATTGGCATGTCAATAGGATGAATTTTAGTACACTTATGCATTGTAATCCATTAAATATGAAAAATTTAATTAATGATCATTAGTGCATAACTAAGATTTGAGGTTATGTGTTTAGTGAATATAATTGTGTTCTCTGATTCAGCGGTCCCTAATCAATGAAAAATAATCTAAAACATTTACTACGTAGCTTTAAGTCGTGCACTGCAATCAAGTACACAAGTTTTATCCAAAAATTGACACTTTAACACTATTTTGCAATCCTTAATCTTGAAGTTGCAAAAAAATTCATTGTATTAGCATGTTTCTATCGCAAGTTCTACGATTTTGAAAAAAAAAAAGCTTGTTTTGCCCACTGTGCGGCATCGGAAAAGGGCACAAGCGCTCCGCTCTCCATGTCAATGACTGGCAATCCCATTGTCACCAAATCATTAACATATTTTCTAGAATCAAATAAAATTGTTTTGGTCTTGCCAGCATTGAGACGGAGAGACAAGCCCTCAGCCCACGTCGACACCGATCGTGCCGCATCAGACAGGCGAGCTATGCCCTCCAGAAGTTTATCTGCAGGTATTTGCAGATAAATCTGGAGGTCATCGGCATATAATATGTGCTTGACCGCCCCACGGTCAAAAAGGTCTTTAAGGTCATTGATGTAGAGACTGAAGAGCAAAGGCCCGAGGACCGACCCCTGTGATACATCCAAATTGGTCTCAACCTACGAGGAATAACCATCCTTAGATAAAACGCGCTGTGTGCGGCCTTGTAAATACGATTTAATCCACAGAAGTGCGGACCTCGAGAATCCGAGATCGCACAATTTGCTCAACAGTCTCGAAGGAGAGATGGTGTCAAACGCATTACTGAAGTCAAAGAGCAACAGCAAGGTTATCATCCTTCTATCAATGCCTAAACGTATGTCATCAGTTAGTTTAAGCAGGGCTGTCTGTGTACTGTGATGCTGTCTAAACCCTGCCTGAAAAGAATCGAGAATGCCCGCCCTGGAGAGATAGCTGGTAATTTGGGAGCATGCAATCTTCTCAAGCACCTTGGAAAGAAAACATAGTAGGGCAATAGGACGAAAGTCTGAAACCGAGGATGGAGATGAAATCTTTTTTAAAGCGACTAGCTGTGCTTGCTTCCAGGTACTCGGGAATACTCCCTGAGCAAAGGAGTTGAATAAATGAACTATATAATTCCCCAACACTGGCAGGAACTTCACTACAACACTCTGCGGTATGTCATCAGCACCCCTCGCCTGCGAAGTAAAATGAGACATGGCGAGAACTACATCTGGAAAGGAAAATGGTTGAAAAGAAAAACCATCATCAGATGACGACTGTATGATGTCCATTGCATTATCTATATTTTCATTGGGCGCGACTGACAACCCGCAAAGTGTGAGTTCAGCTCCTCCGGGGTGAAACCATGCAGCTCCTCCTTGCTTTTGGGCAAGAGGCCGAGATTACTAATTTCCCTCCAAAAATCTTTCTTTTGATCAACAGCGTCAGAAAGTAGATTACCGAGATAGGAGGTACGCTCTTGATCCATACGAATCTCAACCTCGTTGCGTAAACGAAGAAATTCATCCAGGAGCACGGCACTCCCGGTCCTTTTGTACCGTCTATGCGTAGCGTTGCGTTTGTCTATGAGTAGCTGAAGCTCAGCGCCAACCCATGGAGCTTTCCTTCTACGAGGAGTTACAGTTTTCAACGGAGCAAGTTCATTAATAGCTTCCAATAGATTAGCGCTCACACATTCAAGCGCCCCATTTATGTCAAAGTCAGACTCTAAAGTATTCGTGGAAAAAGCCGACCAATCGCAGCGGCACAAGAACTCATTGAGTTCAACCGGGGTTATCTTATTATAGCTTCTAAAGCTGAAAGTCTCTTTAGGATGAGATGCAACGTTAATGTCAATGTTAACATCGATGATGTTGTACCTGCTGCGAAAGGGGGCAAGACTATTCCCATAGTCAAGTATCGTGTCGTTATCGTCTACAAATATTAAGCCAATCCATGTGTGAGAAGTCTCAGTATGATGTGTCGAGCCGTGCTGGATGATCTTAACTGAGAGTTCGTCAGCTAATCGCCGAACGAACTCAGAATCACCAGTCGTCGACAACAGATCTGCATTCAGATCACCCATAATCAACTTGTGGCTGTAATTTCCACAAAGGTCTCTCAGAGAACTGAGGAAGTCAGGATCGCAATTAAAAGCTATTTTTGGAGGCCGCTAAATAACCCCAACTAGGATTGGTGACGTGTTACCCTTTTGAATTTTACAGAAGATGAATTCAGGAATACCTGACTTACCAGGTCTTGTGCTATTGGATTTAGCAAGAATTTTAACTTTATAGTCATTTCGAATATAAAGGGCAACACCACCACCATTCACATTACGATCCTGACGTAAAACACTAAATCAATCGATCTGTATGAGTCTGTCATCCACGACTGGGCCAAGCCACGACTCGGCAACTCCGAATAGATGGTAAGACGGATTATCGCTAAGAAATTGACGGAATTGCGCAATATGAGCTCTGAGGGAATTCACATTGAGAAAGCCCGCTCTCAGTCCACTCT
>UELU01082315.1:0-15267 GCA_900490025.1 Megastigmus dorsalis
TTCTTCTCTAGCTTCTATATTATTTTAGTTTTCGGAAATTTCTGGGCTGAGCACGTTCTATTTATGATCATTCTATCATCTCTAAAAGTTTCAAGTGAATTGGTTAATTTGTTAAAGAGGAAAGTTTGAAAAACCTAATGTCGGTAAAACAGGCGACTCTGGCATCCCCTTAAGGGGACGTAGGAGTCGCCTGTTTTTCATTAAGTTTTTCAAACTTTTCTACTTAACGTACCGGCATTAAGTTTTTCAAACTTTTCTACTTAAAAAATTAACCAATTGATTTGAAACTTGAAGAGATGATAGACTGATCACAAATAAAGCGCGTTCAGCTCAGACATTTTCCAAAAATCAAGTAATACGGAAGCTAGAGAAGAAAATATCTAATTTTTACTAATTTCAATTTAATCCATGAGATGGCGTGATTCTAACTTGGTAATTATGTTTCAAACAGAAAATATTACATTTATGTAATTTATCGGTAATCCCAGGGCTGAGCGCGCTTCATTTATGATCATTCTATTATCTCCTAAAATTTCGAGTCAATTAGATAATTTGTTAAAGAGAAAACTTTAAAAAACCTTGTGGGTATTTTGATGTAGTAAGGGCGGGAAATTTAAATTTTTAGTGATTCAATACTGCAAAGCCTGCAAGCATATTCCTATGTGAAGTTGTATTTTTAATATCAAATTTGATCCTCTAAATATAAAGCCTAGCTCTAGTGCATCCGTAGAATTGAAATTAAAATAGGTGTTCTTAATAATGACGGAAAGATTACAAGAATTGATATGACTATTGAAAAGATCATTAAATATTATGATGAAAAACTTCGAATTGTATCCAGAGAGCATGATAAAATTAATGATTGTAAAAATAAAGATTCCCTAACTGAGTTACTCTACCAATTCAAAAGACTATAATTTGGATACAGTAATTCAGCGGCCAACAATAACTAATCGCAATGAAAAAAATACCTAAAAACTGCGTTTTGTTAGTAGCGTACCGTTTCAGGAAAAAATCGAAAAGTTGTGGCTATTCAATTTCGCAGTAGAGTGGCTTTCGTTTACGCTAGAGATTGTTTAAAGATCTATAAATATGATGAAACGTTTGCAAAATTTTTGCGTTTTACATATATGCAATGGGTTTTGGCATTTATTATAACTATTAGCAATAAAGAAATAATTTTGTTAACAGAATATGAGCACTAAGATTCATAAGGGAAAGTGTGCGCCTGCGCAAGAGATCTAGGGATTTTGTTCTTTATACAAGTTTCATTTAAAAACAGTTACTACTACTAAATAAGCAAAATAAAGAAATAAAACAATTTAATATATTTTCTAATGATTATTTCTTTAGTAATACAGGCGGGCGCCGCAGGCAAACAACATTGGGTCGGGGGGTAACGGGGTTTTGTTTATTATTATATTTCTATCATTTTTGATCAATTTTTATAAATCTATCATTAAAAAAAAAAAAATTTAAACAATTATATTATATCTATGTGTTATAGCGCGGGTGAAGCCGCGACGGGGGGTGCTAGTACTTTATAAGCGTGTTAAAAGTGCTTCAAAAATTTTTTCTTCAGTTTTCATTTAGGTTTAATACCCTATTCTTTATTATTTTATTAAAATAAAATATTATTGCAAACAATTCTCTCTTTATTTGACTTCGGTTTCATCCTGATATGAAAATGTGGCAACACTGGACAACGAGTATCCTTTCGCACCAACTGTATGACGAATGATGCGATGTTGACAAATTTCTGTCACTTCCTAAACTAATCGTGAAAACAAGATTTTGCTTGTTTTGCTAATAAATATCTTTTAATTTTACACGATAACCTAGAATAATTTATATATTTTTGGAAAGCTGAGACATCAATCTATTAAAAACTAGTTTTTCAATAATAGCATACACCGCTATCTATAAAAAAATCTTCTCTTCCTGACTCTCAGAGTGCCTGTCCCATAAGGACTAATGTTAAATACCTCAACTTTAATTTACAATATTTTTAATTTTTACACGGTAACTCGCCTCAAAATTTATAAAATATATTCAGTAAATCCTCCTGAATATTTCTATATAATTATTTTTTATGTCTTAGAAAGTCGGATTAACCCAAGAGCTACCTTAAATGCCCGAAAATCTACGACGCAACGTCCGAAAATTGCGTAACACATATCATTCAGCCTCGTACACTGTACGGATCCAAATTTTTTTTATATTCATAAGAGATCAATTGAGTAAGATATATTATTTTTTATTCACAAGGTTTTCATGATTTTCTAAATATTTACTTCAAGATATACAGTTTATCGTTAAAAGAAATAGACACTTAATTCAATAAATTACCGAAAATATTGAAAGATCCTCATGATAATTTCCATCTTACTCGTTAATGTCTATGATATCGGTCTATGAGAGACCAGTTACCAAAAATTGAGGATAACCGGCCATTATATGGCAATATCTTACAGAGCAGAACTTGAATACTGTATAATGATCTTAAGAATAAAGAAGAAAGAATTTCACATACAACTAAAGTGAAGCCTAAATAAATTTTGTATGTTAAAGTTTCTAAATAAATTAAAATTAACAATTTTTAACTTACTAAAATATTTTTTTCTTTAGAAATTGCACCTTATTTGTAAAATTACAAAAACATGAATGTGACGAACAATTCATTTTTCATAATGTGTTAATATTACAGTAAATTTACTGCAATAATTCTTTAAAGCAAATAACCAATCACCTGTTAGCTAGGATAATTTAATTATCAGTTTCGGAAATATTTTAGATAAGCTATTTCATACTTAATCCAAATAAATAATTTTGAAAAAACGAGTATAAAATACAAGCTTTCTTGTTTTAAATCTTATAGTTTTAAATTTAAAAATAATCAAATTATAAATTAATCTTAAGTTTCTAAATTAGTTTTTAATTTATGAGCTTTGACAAACAACTGGACCTGTGTCGATAGCATCTCATAATATTTTATCAGCTGAAAATTTTAGAATAGAATTTTGAAATTAATATTAAAGAACTTACAGATAAATATTCTATAATGTAATTTTGATATTCCCTCTATATCTATTTCTATAAATGTGTAATTTTAACATTTTTATATCGTTGCTTCTCAATGAAAGAGCAATGGATAGCTCAGAATTTGCTTAAATTAAATGTCATACATTTTAACTTATATTTTTCCATTTCGAATGTAATATTTCGAATGTAATATTTTTAAAAAACTTCTACATAAATCGCGTTAAAAACACTGCTTGAGAATGGAAAAAATATGCGTTTGCAATTTGAGTGGTCACCTAACTTTGAGAGGATGATTCTTTTCACTTTACTTCTCTCATGTTCACACTCGTTATGAATGCAGACTTTGGCTTATCAGGCAGACTGCGATAAATGTTTCAATATTTTTTCTAATCTTTTAATGCAGAAATATATGTATATATACGGTCCCATGGTGTAATGGTTAGCACTCTGGACTTTGAATCCAGCGATCCGAGTTCAAATCTCGGTGGGACCTTTTTTTTGCTACATTTTATTCTAGAGCGACGATATATGGCCCATACATTGCTTTAAAAAATGTTCAAAATGTTATAAATAATAGTTGAGAGAAATTTTTTGTTAACCTTTAGAGGGCTGGTCTGTCTTATGTAACAGTTATAAATTGACAGTTACAACAATCAATATTGATTTGCATTGTTGTGATAGGTGTATATAAGCATGTGTGGGTTAGGGCAAGTGTGTGCGTGTGTGAGCGCCCCCTATCATAAAATGTTACAGGGTTGAACGTTATTAAGAAAGAAGAAAAAAGAAATGATATACTCTAAAAATCACTATCGACGATGATAGTGATTTTTTTACGAAATAACGATAATTTGATATGAAAATTGCGATCTACAGCATAAAAAATCTCCATATACACTAATATCTAAATTTAAAAATTTTTAACATTGATCATACCGCTGCTAGGACAGCAGGTAACTTGAAACCTCTACCAGGCTTGTTGAGGATTTATCTTTATGAATTGCAGTTTCAAAAAAAATTTAATTATAAATATCTCGAAATAAGGCGAAAATCACGTCTGATCTGAATATTTTAGTTTGACATTTGTCATGAGATTTAGAATCTATGTTTAACTAAGGTCTGATCAGACCCACTGTGTCAGACGCACACATCTTATTCCGACGTTATAAATGCATATTTTATTTTTAAAAAACGTTTCAAGAGTAGATTCGTACTTGTTAAAAAATGTTTACTTGTACAAATACGCATGTTATTAGTTTCAATCATAATTAGAAATAGATTTACTCCTTTTTTTGTTTTTTTACTTAAAATTAAAATTTAACTTAATTTAAAGTAAATTGAAAATACTCAGTATGCATAGCACATTTTATTTCAAATTTACAATATTAGAGAATATATAACTTTTGTACATCCCACGAAAAAAGACGAGAAAATACCTGTACATTAATAGCCAATTGCATACAGTTTTTATTTCAATTAAAAATGAGCTCACAAACTAATTTAAGAGTTTTTTTCAAAATTTATTTTTTCTGCGGTTCATTATTACAGATAAAAGCATAACTGTTATGTATTTATTTTGAAAGTTGCTTAGAAGCTACTTAGACTTAATTTTTAATATTCTACAATAATAATATTAAAAAAGTGTATATAATAACATTAATATTATGTATATGTGCCTTATTAGAGAATTAATAATTAGAGCAAAGTTAATTTTAATATAATTAGACAGTGTTTAATTATTGGAACTGCTTTTTCTTAATTTAAACGATAAAACATTGAAAAGTTGCATGAAATTAAACTTTTCATCAAATTATTGCAATAACCTATTTTAAAATGTGTTGTATTTGTGCAATAAAATACGAAATTAATGGTGTAATTAAGTTATGAGTATGCGGAGACTCATATGAACGTGGATTATGTGTGCGCGTAAGTTTGGTTGCGGTTGAGCACAAGTGGAACGCTTCTTTTTATAATGTGCCATAATCAGGAGTTTTCTTCGTTTAGTAGAGTAAAAGATCTGGTAAATACCAACTTCAATCACGTCCGGTTGAAAACCCTTTTTATCACTTATTTAAAGGAATGTAAAATATCGATATATTTCTTTTTTAATTTTAAAATATCTTTGCATTACTTTATTATAATAGTTATGCTGTAAAGATTTATGGTCACAGAAGAATTCTCTAATATAGTTTGCAGATTTACATTTCTTGATTGTACTCATTTAATTTTAAGGGAAAAAACTACAAAAGTAGTTTAACAATCATTAATTTTAATTGAATTCGCATTATTGGCAAGTTAGAAAACATGTCGGCATTTCACAGTCCCTTAAATTATTTGAAATCATAAATATCTGTAATATGTGCTTTATATGCTTCATGAAGATATAATAATACTTAATAGGCGTGTAAAATTATAATACGAGTACAGTACATAAGAGATATGTATAGTATAAAGAGACAGGCCAGAGTGGTGGAGAAAGATCGAGGCTTAATAGTTCTTATTTACGGCGAATACTTAAAAAAGCGTAAAACATTATCCTTGTGCAAAGAGCATATTAAAACAGAAGGCATGTATATCGGTAGGTTGAAACTACCATTAGAGCGATTGCCGATGCATAGAGTTGAGCTGAGGAATTCGCACACTCGTCAATCCTTATAATCGCTTTTATACACACGATGAGAGTTTTCATAACCATATATAAAATGTCAGATAATTGAAATATTTAATATATGTATGCAAGATATATGTTGTTGCGCGACAATGCGGTAAGCGAGGAATCTGCGTTTCGCAATCAATGTAAGTTGAATTCGACAGAAAAATGATTTTCAACAAAACTGAATACGCGTAACTGTCGTCCATATAGCGGTCAGAATATCAAAAGAATCTCGCTAATTATTCAACACTTTTGAATTCACTAAGGCAGATTCGAGTTATTAACCGAGACGTGGAGAGATCGCATTAACACAAAGGTATGCGGACTCCGAACATGTGTTGAGAGCCCCTGGCACTTTGCTTTCTGCGTTATTCTGCATTTATTCAGCGCGTTTCGGCCAGGGACGCGCGAGAGAGCTGCGAGAAGCCGGAGAGGCCCCGAGAGCCCGTTCATTCGCTCATTCGCTAGCTTTCGCCTCTCGGACAGCACAATGAGGCCAATTACTTTAATTGCAGCTCGAGACCGATGGACGCGAAAGCTCCCAACCAACCAGAGACCAGCCGGAAGTTGGGGTAAACGCCGTAAGACAATCGCCCATTTTCCCCCGCGTGTAATACGCGCCTTCCGCCGATTTCACTCTTTACCTTTTTTTCGTCTCATCTTTTATTTCATTTTATATTTTTTTTTTCGCTTCTTTTCCAATCAGCGTTCTCGCATACATCATCGCGTATCTCCTATCTCGCATTGTTCTTTTAGCTCACCGGCTCGATGTGTGTGAGCTTAAATGAACTTTTCTTCAATACAAACTGAATTAAATGTATCTGTAAAGAAGAGTCGAATATGAAAGGTTTTTTCAATAGCTTTAGTCATAAACGGATTAGAACGTTTAGAAATTTGTTTACCTTGCTTTTAAATACATGACTAGTGTAGTAACTTATGAATATTTTAAGAATGTATAAGTTTCATAAGAATATAGTGATACATAATTATATTCATGTATTACTTACAATTACTGAACGTTATCAAAAAACTATACAATAAAACCTCTTAAAATGAAAAAATCGTTTCTTTTCGTTTGATACCTAGTTTTATTGAATCTGTAATAATTAAATTCATTACTTTTCATATTTAAATATATTCAAATACGATATACTTCCCATATACTATTATTAAATTTTTAAAGATTATTATTTGATGCTTTATTTCATATGAAAATTTACAAGAAATATATTTATATGTCCCAGATTCAACATGTGCCAATTTAGTGTAGTTATTTTGCATTTATCATAAAAGACTGTCGATTGCTTCATTCCCTCGTTTACGCGTAGTTACATAACACTGCGACAAGATTGAAATACCGTAACTAGTAATTATAAAGTGATTTGCGCGTCACACACTCATTCTTGGTAGTTTCTGATGCAAAAAAGAAAACCAATCATACTGTTTTTACCTTAAATTTTTTATTTTCTCTCATTTTTTAGTAACGATTTAATGTTGTATAATTTCATGAAATATAAAAATGCTATATTATTTCTGTGTTATATATAACATTTTCAAAATTTAAACCTTTTTCTGTTTATGTACAAATTTTTGAATAAAGATGGTTTTTATAAAGTAAGGTCGATTTCGCAGATTTTTAAATCTACAGTTTTATAGACTTGAATACAGAGTTTCATACAAAACAAAAGTTTCGCTGATCTGGGAATCTGCAGTTGTAGTGACCTTAATTTATCCCAATAGCAGAACTTGATTATCTTTATTCTCTTCCGTCGCTTCGCATCGAGTCAGCCTGTAAATTTATCTTATTTATACCTATTGAAGATTTTTAGTAATCCGTAATTGTTAAGATTCCTGTGATAGATCAACCATAGAAGAAAAAGCTGACGATTGAAAAACAAAAGATGCTCTAAATAGTTTTTCAGTTAATGTGAAAAGACTATGCAGATAGAACACTACACTAGATAAAAAGAACCATATAAGGAATAAAAATATGAGTAGCAAAACCTACATATTTGATGCACATTTGTGGGAAATATATGCTGCTTAAATTTTAAATATTTATTTTACATACTAGACAGTAATCAAGTTTTCATTGGTTTTGAATTGAAATATCACTAATTTTAAATAAGAGAATGGATTTAAATAAATTTTTTAAAAAAAACTTTTATAATGCATGCATTATTTAGTTTCCTCTTTTAATTAAAAAAATAAAAAAACATTTTAGTTTTTTCTAACTCAGTTGATCAATATAGGGGTCTCAAGGTGTAATGGTTAGCATTCTGGATTTTCACCGAAAGCGGAGGATAACTATAATAAAAGAATAAAAAATTCAAAGTCTTTTTACAACTTATATGGAATATCAAGATTTGGCGGTTTTATTATAAAGTTCGTTAGAAATCTCATTAAAAATGTAACACAGTAAACATAATAGCTTTATTTTCGGTCCATATTGCCCTAGAAAAGTCTGCATAATAAATGCAATGGAAACGGGATATATGCCCTCATAAGGATTCTCATAAATATCGGAAATATACGTATGGTTTTTCCATTTTACGTATTTTTCTTTAATGTTATATCTCAATAAATACACACTTAAAAAAAGCATTCCTTATTTTGCTGTTTTGTTTAAAAATTCTAAAATGAAATAATTTTTTTCCTCAAATTACTATAAGTTCGTCCACACCTTTAAATCTTACGATTAGAGGATCAATTTACAATATTTAAAGTTAAGTAATAATTTACTCGAGTAAAAGAGACAATTTTTTTCAGTATAAACAAATTGCTAAAGAAATGACTTTAATATTCTAAAAGGTGACATGTTATTATTATTATTTGAACAAGATAAAAAAAACTAATTTGCATTAATAATATGCAAGTACTTTTTGCAATAGTAAGAGATACATTATCTCTCAGAATTCCTGTTATTTACTGATTTTTTTCTTTTATAATGAACTTATTAATAAAATTACTCCAAAAATAAAGCAATGATTCTGATAAGCTTCCGTTAGTTAAATACCATATTTAAAAATAGAAATCTCTTTAAAATAATAGTCTTAATAAAACCTTTTATTCATCTAAACAACATAATTATGTAAATACATTAAGGATTTGAAAGTTTGGAATAAATTTTTTATCATATGATTAAGTATTTTGAGATAATTTTTTCTGCAGAGATCGGCAATGTGTTTATATCTACTATAGTTACCAACCGAGCATCTAGTGGTGAAAGGTAGAGAAGATGCGCTTTTGGAAGAAGTCCAGAACTTTCACCTACTATTTTCGGTTGCTAAACTGAAATGTTATTTGCATATCGGTCCCATGGTGTAATGGTTAGCACTCTGGACTCTGAATCCAGCGATCCGAGTTCAAATCTCGGTGGGACCTTGCTTTTGCTGTTTTCTCTAAAATGTGATCGCTGCATTTCTTAGAATCGTTGTTTATTTTATAGTATAAATGTGCATACGGTCCCATGGTGTAATGGTTAGCACTCTGGACTCTGAATCCAGCGATCCGAGTTCAAATCTCGGTGGGACCTTACTTTTGCCCTTCGTTCCTGAAACGGTGGGACCTTGCTTTTGCCGTTTTCTCTAAAATGTGATCGCTGCATTTCTTAGAATCGTTTTTTATTTGAAAGTATAAATGTGCATACGGTCCCATGGTGTAATGGTTAGCACTCTGGACTCTGAATCCAGCGATCCGAGTTCAAATCTCGGTGGGACCTTTACTTTTGCCCTTCGTTCCTAAAATCGCAATGTCTTATAAGCAATGTCTGGTTAAATGAAATTCTATTTATTTTGATGCAAAATTGAGTAACAATAGTCAATTGTAACGTGAAATTAAACTTTAATACGAACCTAAAATGGATGTTACCTGAAAAGCAAAGAATTTCACGCAGTAATCAACTCCAGTTAGTCTACCTATACTGTTTAGTACCCTGCCTATACCGTTACGTTCATTTTTGAAAATTCACACTTTAAATATATTTTTTTAATACTTTAAAATAAAATGAAATCATATGATAAAATATAGATTTATGCCCTAATACCAATTCAGAAGTAACCGTCCTTGATATTTATTAAAATAAATTGCACTTGAAAATACTCACCACAATATTCATTAAACTTGCAGAATTAATATACTAAAATATTTTGAGTTCCTTATACTACCTTTTATTTGGGAATTCGGTCATAGATTACTTAGTTTTCGACACCTTAAACAAAGACTGTGCAAAATCTATTTGTATAAGGTGACAATTAAGAATTGGGTATTTGGAAAAGGGGACAACTCGCAAGCACATATGTTCATCTCAACCCGTTTAAGGTGAGGTTTCTTATGTGATTTACTTAGAAATTGTTTAAAAATTTTTACGTAGATCGCATATGAAACACCGTCTTAAACTCTTTAGAAAAATAGGCATGTGTGATTTGTCCCCTTTTTCAACCGGATTCTGAGTCGTCACCTTCTTACTTTAAGGTAACAATTTTTTCACTTGAATTCTCTCATGTTTACTCTCATTATGAATGCAGGCTTTGATTTATCAGGCAGACTGAGATAAATGTTTCAATATTTTTTCTAATCTTTCAATGAATAAATATGTATATACGGTCCCATGGTGTAATGGTTAGCACTCTGGACTTTGAATCCAGCGATCCGAGTTCAAATCTCGGTGGGACCTTCTTTTTGTCATTTCAGTCTAAGATTGTGATGTCATATATAATATAAACAATATTTAATAAAATAACTAAAACAAAAGATTTTAAATAAAATACAATAATTTTAATATAGAAAAAATTATGATATAGCATCCGTACTGGAGTTATATTAAATTTATGTTGCTAAGAGTATTAGCAATATATTAGAAATGTATTGGATGATACTATTTGGCGCAATATGTGCAATATATTGGCAATTTTTCGGCCATCATAATTACCATAATTTCCAAAATATGTTAGCATTATATTGGCAATATAGTTTCCATTGGAATCATTTCCACGCAAGAACCTTTTCCTAGATTATGATTGTTTAAATGTGTCCAGACACTAGAGCAGGTCAATCGCCAGCTTTTGTCACTAGGTTTTCAAATTAATATAAAAAAATAAAATTCATGTTACTAAATGTTTCAAAAAATGCGCTCGATTGCAATGAAATAATATTATAAGATGTTTATCCTGCAACGAATAAAAATATAACTGTCCATAATATTACCAAAAATTAATATTATCAATATTATTATTTTTATAACACATTGGTCTCATTATATCACTGATAATTTGTATATGCAGTCCTCAATGTCTGTTTACTTAAACTCTCTCATAACTGCATATACACGATGCATGCAGATTTTTATAGTTTATCAGGGAGACAGCGATAAACGTTTTAATATTTTTTCTAATCATACTCTAAATGAATGAATATACGGTTCCATGGTGTAATGGTTAGCACTCTGGACTTTGAATCCAGCGATCCGAGTTCAAATCTCGGTGGAACCTTATTTTTGACAAATCTTTGAAAAATCCAAATGCTATAAACAATAATCTGCTAAAATAATTTTTCAATTTTTTTTACATTTTTTATAATAAAAGTAATTATGACCTGCCTTCTGATTTGCAAAATCCCAGTCGTAATTCTTATTACATGTAGTATAAGGTTTAGTTCGCCCCTATGCCGACTTAGGATTATTCTGTTTCTACTAAGGATACTTGGTAAAATAATTAGTCTGTAGTCAGTGTTTCATCTAGTATCTTATCATAAATTATTATTACGGTCTTGATTACAATAAATAAATCTTATAGTTAAACTACACTTTGCATAAAATTAATTTGTATGGATAATTTATTGCAAAGACTATCTCCAATATATGGGTTATTTGTGGCAAATATTAAAGCCGTAGCAATACTTATACAAAGTATTGGAAAAGTATGAACAATATGCTACTCGGTTAAGATATTAATGTTAATGAAAAATTAATGTAGTTTGTGTGAAAAATTTGTGAATTTACCTATATATGGGCCATATCTTTTGAAATAAACGTAGGCCTGCGGATCCACATATTGGCCATAGTTTTCCAGCACTTGATGTAATTATTTGCTCCAACTCTGTGGATGTATACTTCCCACGTATAAAACATGTGTTAGTATTACTAATTCCCATAAATGACCCCAAATATATTCCCATAAATATATATTAGACGTAGTTTATATATTATGTTTGGCTGCACCAATTATATTATATTTGCGGGCTGTTCTTTTAAGAAAATTTTAAGCATACTTATATGTATACCTAATAAAATACACATTTTTAAGAAAAACACAGGTTCTTTTACTACTGTTAAAAAATTATTTAACCGTTATACAGCAGTACTTTGTTCATTCCAATGTTAAATTTCATTTAGAACCTATCAGTAAACCAGAACCTAAATTCCAAACTAACTTGCACCTGGAAAATACAAATGGTATTGAAAGTTACGCAATTTAAAATACTAATTGCTTTTCTATCAAATATATTTTATTATGAATATCAATCGCAGTGAGATTGCTTGAGTTCAAGGTAAATATATCTTCAGTAATACGTACTTATATTAATTGGATCTTCTGTTATTAGGATGGTTTTGGATCCACATAGTATTATACGTGTGTACATTATTACGTGTGTACATATAACGTTCACTTTTTGTACATTTTTCTAACATGATTTATTTATTAAAATATAGATTAGTATTTATGATTGCAATTTTTTCAATCGTCGAAATATATTTAAGAGTCTTAGAATTTTCATGCTGTAAATTCAGAGAAATAGTAGATGAAATAGAAAGATAACTATAATACCGCAGTGATCGGGGCGTTTACCCTAGAATCTTTTTCAACCTAAAATTTGATAGAGAACCTTTTTCTACTGAACCGACGAATTATAATATTTTTCATATAAATCTAAAACTCCAGAATTGCTTTATGTTCAAAATGTATTACATAGGCGGATTGTACACCAGTCAATTTTAGCCTTGATTAAACTTTGTTGTGACGCTCGAATCATGAAAGCAATTTCCTCTTATCAGACATGCAGAGAGCGATAAATGTTAATATTTTTTTCCAATTATCGGAATAAACTAATACACGGTCCCATGGTGTAATGGTTAGCACTCTGGACTTTGAATCCAGCGATCCGAGTTCAAATCTCGGTGGGACCTTATTTTGTTGTTGTTTCTAACTGTAACTCTAATTCAGTCCCTTTACAATTTTCTTTTTTCCAAACTTTCAACACAATCGCGTCGAACTGCAACTTTTCATGCGGCATAAAGCAAAATTACCTGCAAATCGTTTAACGCAAAAATTATTACTCGCGATATAGTTTATAAAAGGGACCCCGAAGAATATTAATTCAAGTGGAGCATAAAATTTAAGCGCAAATTTTTTACGACAAAATAAACTTTAATACTCGTAGTCGGTGCCGATAGTACACATAAGCCGGATTGCAGCGTAATAATGAAATACTTGAAGCACGAAGGTGAAGTTTGTCGGGCAGAGAGAAAGAAAAAAAAAAAGAACAGAGAAAGAGAGAGAAAGAGAGAGGCAACAACGGCAAGAGTATAAAAACTCTGGAAAAGGGGGAAAAAAAGTATACCCACCCACAAACACAAACACATACACATGGCGTTTCATACATATAACACAGTCGAGTTCTTTTGTCGCCGGCGCGCGGTGATCGTTATCGGCTTCAGAAAACAGCGGAGAGTTTTGCGCGATAACGAATAATACTCGTATAGCCTCGGCAAGAAGTCACGTATACACAGCTACAGCTACACACACACACACACATACAGTCGCGATAATTCGCATATATGGCTCTCGAGCGCGCGCGGCGCGGTGCAGCGTAAAACTCGGAAAGGTTTTATCAAGCGCGCGCGGCTCTCTCGGGCTATCCGTCATCATTATGCCGCTCTCGGTACTGTTTTAGAAATTCTCTCTCTCTCTTTCCCACTAGTTCTCTCGGTGCCGCAATTACTCATTTTCCTGGAAAAACGCCGCCTTTAGCGAAAAATCTCAAGGCGAATTAAGATTGCCGTATTATATATTGCCAGCGGTTTGCCGCGCGAGAGAGAAAGGGAAAGAGAGAGATTGGAGCGCGGAAAGTATTAAAAAAGAAGCGCGGCGGCAGAGTCCCGGCGCCTTTTTCCTATACGCTCCTCTTCGTCTATTTCGGGAAAATCACAGACTCACGCGGAAGAAGATGAGTCGCGCGAGCGCGCGGTAATGGTCGGAGAGGCTCGGGAGCGCCGCACTACACACGCCACATCGCATGCCGTCCTTTGGCTTTATATAGCCCATTTCGCGGCGAGATCCGAATACATATTGAGCGGCGGACGGTGAGGGTCCGGGTCAAGCGACTATCTCCTTTTTCATTAGCTCTTCGGCACAGCTGACGATCTTTTCATTAAACGATGCCACTGCATGTTCTACCGTCGCCGCTATAACTTTCTCCGGTCTTTCATTCCTTTCTGTATTCAAACGACTCTGTAATTCGGGACTTGGATTGTAAATCTCGGATTTGCAGGTTCGACTTTAGGTGCAGTGCATTATCTAATTTATGGAAATCGATTGGGTCGCGGTATAAAAGCAAACCTACAATTTCCTTACGCCGCATCACCATTAAAAGTGATAAGTTTATATGCCCAGTTAGGTTTTCTACATCTGATTCTGATGTGCAATACAAATCTATTAAAATTAATATAGAAGAAGGAATTTCGAAGTTGAAATAATGATGGGGATTCCAAAGAGATATTAAGCTCTAAAGAAGACGTATATGAAACGCTTAAATCGTTGACAACATATACAAAAACATTGGCTTTATAAAGCAATTAATCTACTTAATCCATGTGAACATCAAGAAAATGAAAATTGAATTTTTGCGTGATATAAATTGTGTGGAAGTAGATGTATGCCGAGTACTGCAAGGCGTGCGCTATATTAAAATTTTAATTACCACCTTTTTTTTATGGTTTTCTAATGGGATCCCGTCGGGCAGGGAAGTGACCAATTTTTTAAATTAAAATATTTTGTGCCCTCTTCGCAATGGTGAAAGTCTTTTATACATCTTTGAAACTTTACATCGTGATTGTACTGGATAAAGAAAAAAAAAAAGATGTAAAGCAAAATCTTTTTTCTCTTTCGCGTTATCTATTGAATAATATTAAAATTCATACAATGTGCACCCACACAACAATTATTTCAATTCATTTAGCCTATTTAGATTTTCAGCCCAGAGCCGCAGGCTTGCAATTCGCGTGATTTACTCGCGGCGCGGCCTTATGTGATAAATTTGGATCACGCTAAAGACCCTCGAAGCTAAAAAGCTTTACATATATATTGTGCGCGCGAAATGGCGTTTCAAAAGAAGTGCACATGCATATACTTTAAAATAAAAGGCCGCGGAGAGAGAGAGAGAGAAAGAGAGAGAGAAAAGAAGCGGACTGCAAGTTGGTAGGGACCCCGATGTAGCACACACACACACCAAAAACCTTCGCCGACGTCACTCAGCTGTATCATTAGCGAGAAGAAACGCCGCGGAGCACTGCACGTGAG
>UELU01082321.1:1117-28008 GCA_900490025.1 Megastigmus dorsalis
TAATTCAAAATACTGCAAAAAAGTGCAATCAATGTTCAAATATTATGGGAAAATTTTTTTCATGATTCTAAAATATTTTTAAAATTTCTAAATTTTTTATATAATAGTTGAAAATTTCTAAATGTTTTCCCTTTTTTTCATGAAAAATACGCCATATTTCTTTTTAAGAGTGTTTTAGCAAAAAATAATGCGCCACGGGCGCCCTCTATAGCGCCAAACATTCCTACGCGAAGGCCCGCGCTATTGAAGTATTAGTCTAGCATAAGACACGCTATGGATAGGAGTGCACGCATAATACTTAACCTATAACTTAAACCTATGAAACTATAATTACACCTCTCCCGCTTTCCTATTAATACGATTATTATCTACGCGATAATACAAGAAAATTATTCAAACTTTCAAAAAGAATTAGCCACTTCATATTTCCTGTGCCTTAATGTCGGCAAACTGATCTTAAAGCGCGAGCTGGTGAGCAGGAAAAACTCTGGGAACGGGGAAAAGGAGAATTTTTTTCTCCTGAAAAAAGTCCGCTATTTTTCACAGCGACGCGCGCGCAAACTGAATGACCGAGCAGAGAGCGTGCAGTGCAGCATGCGCCAAGTTGGGTAAGTAGTTCGACAAGCTTCTGGAGGAGCAGAGGGGGAGGAGGCAGAGGAGTCGCTCCACTGGACGTCTCTACCCTCTATATCTCGCGTAGGAAGAATCGGACGAGTTGCTACTGAAAAGACGGAGAGCGAAGAGAGTAGGAAAAGACGAAAGCCGGAAGACGTGACTAATGAAAGGCAAGGAGGGGGGCAGGCAGTAGAAGATAGCCCCGAGTGCAGTGGAAGCGATCGACGGAGAAAAAAGAGAGAGAGAGAGAGAGAGAGAGAGAGAGAGAGAGAGAGAGAGAGAGGTGTAGTAGTGCGAGAGGGAAAAGATCTCCTCTACCCGCGGAAAGAAGAACAAAAAGATTGCATATAAAGAAACGAACGACTAAGTTCGAAGAGTAGGAAGTGAGCTGTATGAAACGTTCTGCGGCCTGTCGACTGTCTCTCTCTCTCTCTCTCTCTCTCTCTCTCTGGCCGCTTCGTCGGAAAGAATAAAGACGCTGTTAAAGTGAACTGTTAAAGTCAAACGCTCGGGGATCGTCTCGTGCAGTTGATTCAAGACTATGTAGTACGACGCTCAAAAGTACCTCCTGTGTAATGCAATTATTATTCTTGCACGTGCTGTTGCTGTATTGATGATTATCGTCTTTAATAAGCATTAGCTTCTTTAAGTCTTATCGTTATTCGCAGCTCGTGTTCCATTAATCTAGATCACAATTAAGATTTGTGTAATGTCATTAGTCGGTTGATGAATTGCATTAACCGAGACAAACCTGCATTGATGAAAATTCTAGAAGTGTCGAAATACAGAAAATTGGTTTTCAATGATAATTCCAAAAAAAGATGCCAATGAAGTCGTAGTATACACGGAGAGCGATTTCATCGAATTTTTCGATGGTATTTCTCATCGAACTGTTCGATATCCGAAATCATCGAAAAAGTCGATAGTTTACATCGGAAAATCCGATGAACGCCTATCGAAAAGTTCGATGGGTAGTAGCATCAAAAAGCTCGATGAATTTCATGCAAGAGTTCGATGAAATCCATCGAACTTTATGCCATCTGCAACGACGGTGGCGCTTTTTGTTGTTGGTGTCGATATATAGGTTATGATCTCTGCAGCGATATACGTATATCCTATTCAACTATATAATTTATTTGTGTGTAAATGTATTTTATACAATATTTTTGCAGTTAAAATAATAATAATAATAAATACTTATTCTTGCTAAACAGCTATTATACACAATTATAACATAAGCTAATAAATTATAATTATTATTATTTTATTATTATTATTATTATGTGCCAAGTCGGACGAAACAATCGCGGAACGGAAGGAACAACCCAACCTTCTTTACCGTCATTTCAGACTTGAGCTAACTCTGCGGCATAGTAAAATTTATAGGGATTTCACGGTAAAATGTATATGTATTTCAGGATACTTTTTCACTTTTTTCACGGTAAAAAATATATGGTATTAAAATTTACCAGAACTTCACGGTAAAATGTAAATGACAATAAAATAATAATTTGATACTTCACGGTAATAATTATGAAATTTACTCGTAAATATACCCGTAAATGCATTTTGTCCAACTATTAACCAGAATTTAACGGTAATTATTCTATAATTTTTCTCTCCGTGTAGATGCACAATCAATAAACTACACTAAAATGCGAAACGTACAAATCGTAACATACTAAACGACACCGAAACTCAAAAACAAAGGCAACTTATTTCAAAACACTGCCGAAATCCGTTATACACAACCGTGCCACCGTAAATCGTTCCCGCGCGCTTCGTATGTCTAATTATCACATAGTCGCGAAACACTTGATACCGCATTGTTAATGTAGATTTTATGTATTAGCGAAGGCGCGATTAAGATAAGCGGTCATTAACATTAGCCCATATTTCAACTGTTCAAACATTCAAAATTCTGCTCTATCCTCCTGTATTTACCTTATTTTCATGTTATATATGCATAGAACGGCAACGATGATCTCGCCACATACGAAGATGTCGTCGAAACTGGTGATCCTCTGCTGTTTCGTGGCGCTTTCTCACGCAGGTATGTAGACATTTCATGTGCTTTATCTTATACACACTTTTAAAATGTTTAAAACTTAAACAAAAATAACTAAGCTATTTTCTCTCGAACGTTGAAAAAAATAACAATATAATATGTTAGACAAAAGAGGATAAATTTAGTCACAGTTGGGTCAATATACTAAAATGAAATAAAAACTATACTAGATGAAAAAATTAAAACTAACATTTGAAGTTAATTAAAAAATAAAACATATAACAGTAGTATATCAGTTTTTTACTGGAACACAGTAAACATTAGCAAATATTAAATAATTACAGTTCGCGAGAAAATGTGTTTATATTTAGTTCATATCACGCATAGTGTACTTAACCTGCATAATATTTGGCTTTATCTTTGATAAAATGTACGATATGTCAAAATTTTAAAGTTTCAGCGTAGCTGATAATGTAATGGCAGGCATGAAATGTTATACATTTGCATTAATTCATAAACGAAACTAACCGCGGATAACGATAACATTTTTCATAGATCATACATTTTCGAATGTACCTGATCATGATAATTAACATTATTCTATCTATAATTTAGCTCATACTAAAATTTCGGACATTCTCATTATTTATACTTTGCAGTGCCCAGGCGAGTCGCCCGAATCGCCGGTGGACAGGATGCAGCACCCGCTCAATATCCTTATTACGCGAGCCTCTACTACAGGGACACACTTGCACACCATCCGATAGCCTTTTGCGGTGGGGCTATTCTGAATAATCAATGGATAATCACGGCTGCGAACTGCGTCTCGCAGGTAAAAGAACCGAACGACATCGTAGTCAAGGCCGGAAACATTTACTACGCAAAGTCTACCGATGAGGAGCAAGTTTACAAAGCCGTAGCCGGCTTTATTCATCCGCAATATCAAGAGTAAATAATTTTCTTTTTGCTAACAAATCTTTCAGCTCGTTTTCTTTTCTTTGGAGATTCGCAAATAAGATTGGGAGGCAATTGCGAATTCATTCTTTTTTTATTGCATAAAATATAAATTATCTGCAAGTTATGTAATTATTATTTAATTAAGATGAATTGGTATAATTTTTAATCATTATTGGTGGGATGATTGTCACGATAACGGCATTACTTGTCGATCTTGGGCAATAAAAAAAAACTTTAAATACACGCGATCAATTTCTCTCTGTTTGAAAAAAGATTCTTTAACTTGGGTGTAACTTTATATATATATCGAATTATCTAAAAGTTGATTTTAATTCTCCACTGTTTGAAATATATCAAAGGATATGATTGTAAGAAAAGTCAAATTATTTTAGATCGACTGGTCCATATGACATCGGCCTACTGAAGCTCGAATCGCCACTAAAATTCAACAAACACGTCAGTGGAATCGCTCTAGCAGAAGCCGGGTCTATCCCAACAGGTGAAGGTGTCATAACCGGTCTGGGATCGCTCAAACACATGATAAACAGCCAGTTTCCGGACTCTCTTCAATACGTTAAATTACCCATTATTAGCAATGACGTATGTAAGAAGCACATAGAACGTATACTGGGAATTTATGCAGATATACTTGATTTAGACGATGGGTTACGCTTCTGCACGGCACCTACGAAGACTAATCAAGGCTACTGCTTGGTAATACCTTTTATTACAATTAATTTCCACTTGATTAGAATTTTTGAATTGAATTGAAATTGCGTATATTTTTAAACAGCACGATACCGGTGATCCATTTGTGGACGAAAGGAGTGGCAAGCTCATCGGAGTGGCTACATTTGCTTTCGCAGCTGACTGCGAAACTCCCGGTACTCCGTCCATTTATATCCGGGTGTCTGCTTTTAATAATTGGATACAAGAAACAATTACCAAGAACAACTGACGTGTTGACCATTAACTGTAACATTATAATCAACGCGGTATGGATAATGTTATTTATATATTAATAAAAAAGGATTATTATCAAAACTTAAACGTAAAATTTATTTTGCACCTGTAATAAAATAATAACTAACATTTTTCATACCTTGCATAAATAAATCATATGAATACATCGATAATTCGAAGAAAGCAAGCGAAGAAAAAAGCGTCGCGAAAAAGGTATAGACAGAAATCAAACAAAAAGAAAAGGTTCTCCAGGAACGTGTGGTACTATAAAGAAAGCACACGTACATCATGAAAAACGTAACGGAAAAAACAGGCCGACAGTGTATTTAGACACTGTAGACAAAGGGAAAATCTAAGAAGTTGGCTAATGGAGTAAGAAGGCGGGAGAGAGAGGTCGAGAGAACGACGACCTTGGAAATGATCCAGGTTTAATGGCAACGAACTTTCGCATTAGTGTCTCATGTAACTCATAATCACGAAACCCGGCTTTGAACGTCGTACCCTGAAAAGAACGCAGCTTACGTTCACTCCTTCTCTTTCTTTTCTCTCCAGTTATACTCGACTATAGCGATAAAAATCACTATTATATATATAGATGGTGCATATAGGAGGCAGAATTTCAAAAGAATTCCCTCTCAAATTCATGCGCCACTTTAGCTTCTATTCCTCGAAGATGTTTTATATACACACGCGCGATCTATTGAAAGATCCGTTTCCAATTCGTGCCTTTGAGGGGTTTTCTTTGCTTTTCTCATATTTATTCGTCTTTCATTGTCGACGAGAACAAGGAGAATAGTTTTTTAGAGCCTTTTTTCCCTACTCTCTTCTTCTTCTTCTTCGAATTCTGGTCTCTTTTACTGTCGAGTGCAGGCCAGTGATACGATGCACTTCGTTTATGAATCTTTACGTTCTAGATACAGACTTTGTCATTGTTGATTTAGTTATATCATATCCATTGTTAAGGGATGCCATATCTATCCCCTTGAAATAATATTTTTTTTTATACAGGTTGATAAATGTGTATAAACTTTATTATTTATTTTATTATTGTGCTTAATAATTGTAGTACACTCATAAATGTATAAAAAGATTTGTATGATATTGAACTCTCCAGCTCTCGAAATCTGTATTGATCATGCATACTTTATTTCCTTGTTCCTTTCGACTTTATTAAACCGTCTACACAGTGAAACGAAATATTTGTTCTGTCCCAAAATAGACGGACTTTCAAGTTAGAAAATAAGTCTGAAATATTGTGATAAATCGATTGTTGAGGTACTGGTATAGAGGACAGAAATTAAACGAGCAGAGTATAAATGGTACAAATAGGCGAAAGTATGTAAAACTTAATATTTAGCTTATCGACAATTAATATCGCCGATGATTCCTTTATACCTTCCCGTATTTTAATTTTAAAATTTCCTCTAATCGATTCCTTTATAGATAAACTTTAATCGATACATTGTGCAATACTGCAATTTCTCGCGAATAAAAAAGTAAGCAATGAAATAGAAAATCTGTCTATACTACAAGAGTTCAAAGAAATTGCCTTTCGATTAGCAACGGAAATATATTGTAAACTGAAAAAACAAAGAACTATCGACAGTTTCATTGTTATATGAGTTTCGCTTCTAGGAAGTTGAACGACATTCATAGTTACAATCTCAGACGTGAATAGTTTTCATCCCGATCTATACAATACAGTTCAAACATCTAAATCATACTTTAATAACTCAAACAATAACTCAAACTTACACTCAAATGTTTGACCACGCAGAATCACCCGCAGATTAACCATTTAAGATAAAGTCGATTAGTGGCAAACTGGACGCACAGCTTAACCCCAGAAATAGCGAAAAATCCCAAACAAACCAAGAAGTCAGCCGCAGAGACGTCAAAACTCGCATGGAACACATAACAAGGACGATTGAATTCCCAGCTAAAAAGCAGAAAAAAAAGATAAAGCCCCTGCCGCTAATCCGTATAATCTGGGCTATACCGGTGCTATCCTCGACTGCCAGTAATAACGTTGATGCACGTGCCTACATCGCGGAAACAAACTTCCCCGTCACCGTCGGCTGGCTGCTCGTCAGCTCAACAAAGACCGCAAGCACACACACACACACACACATACTGACACACACGCATATATACACACAAGGGGGTGGTAAAACCGCGCCGGGTGGATTGGATGAATTATATCGGACCTGCGATGGGAACGCGGCAACATTTGACCTCTCACTCTCTCGTCAGCTCTGTATTCCAGAATGCGCAGGACGGAAAAGTGGAGCAGAACATTGCTTTTAGTCGCGCGCAGTTATTGGGAATTAGTTTACAGGGTAGGGGGTGAGCGAGTGCTTGAGAAACTATCGCCCCAGGCTACGGGCGTCTGTTATAACGTATTCGTTCTCCCTCTCTCTCTCTCTCTCTCTTTCCCTCTTGATCTCGATCGGAATGATCGCTTAGCTCTTTTTGTCTGTGATATATGAAAATATTATCGAGAATGAAGAGAATGAAAAAGACGATATGCGATGCATGCGGGGATTAAAAAATTGTGCTTATAAATTACAAAAAAATGAAAAATACTGATCATATTCTTACATACATTATTTTAAGGTAATCAATTCATTGTCAAGGTTGCATAATATATATTCTTATTATTTTAGTATAATTTAATTTTAATTAATATATTATAGTTCCGCAAATATACCATATTAATGTTGTATTTATAATTACGGTCGGATCTTATGGTTTATTTATTAGTAAACACTGAAGGAAGCAATATGTTACTAGCGTCATAAGATAGTATTGCAATATCTCTAAAATCTCTATTATCATATAAAATATGAAATTGTCGAATCAACTGTGACGTATTATTCGAAATCACCCTACATCAATTTTACGGAGACAACCCAGATTCTCCATTCACATTCAAAATTGCAGGCTGACTTTTAAAGATATAATATTCAAATACTGGATTTGTGCAGTGTATGATACTAAATTTTTGAGTACAGAAATATACTTACATATATTAATGTTAATTGTTAAATTTTGTGCATCAACATTGGCTTAATGTTAATCGTTAAATGTGGTGCATCAACACTGTGATAAAAAGTGTTAACCTATTATGGGTATCAACTTTATACTTCAAGTACCGCTTCTTAAAATGTTATCATAAATACCAAACTGTCTAGAATTAATTGCTTAATTCTTCACGTTCAAAGTTTACTCCCAGTTTCAACCATTAAATTATTAATGTTGATGCTATAATTTAAATGGTGAGCCATGAATTGTTAATATCGGCGTTACATAGCTTGGGAACTATGGTCTACTGCAGTGAGCAATAAACGTGGCTGTCACGCCTAACTGTTGCGACATACTATACAGTGCTAATATATATGACACAAAAATATATATGGCATAAGTTATTCTATTGATCTTGTGTTAGAAAATATGTCTTATAATAAGAAATTCTTAATTTTGAAATTATCAGAATATGTTTCACTTTGGGTTTAATTTTTTCAAATAAAGCAATTGATTTTTGATAATTTTAGAATCATTTCAAGTTTATGAGCGCTATTTTCAAATAAATTTCAGTAGGTTTTCGATTGCTCGTTTTGATTTTTATAAGAATTCTTAGATGAAATATACTTCGAATACTTTATGCATCACTGGTATGTTCACTGCCGTACTTGAAAATAGAAAGGCAAAAATCGAAAAGGACGAAAATACGAATAGAGGGTTTGTTTACCTGTGTGTATATGTTCACTATGTTAGCTCGAGTTGGATATACGGTCCGCTTACCTATTTACTTTCATGAGTTCCGAATAAAAGTTTTGTGATTTGTTTCAGAATCTTGGACATAAAACCGAACAGGAGTAAAAGATAATAAAATATTTGCAGTACTTGCATTAGCCTTTGAACTGATTGCAATGATTTTATTAAGGAATATAAAAGTTTAAAAGTATCAATGTGTAGTATTCATTCGTGCACATACGTTAATATTTACGAATTAAATTTAATTTGTGAAAATTTTGATATGAAATTCTTCAATCCTTCTACATTCAACGAATGTTTATTAAGGTAAAAGTATTTTCAACGAAGTCGGAATATCTTTGATGAGTTACAATTAACCAGAGCTTGGCAAAAGTCCTTTCGTATCAGTTTGGTAAAAAAGAACGCGTATGTAATTTCAAAGCATACGAAACATATATCCTTTAATAAACATGGCGGTAATAGATGAATTGCGCATTCGAATGAAAAATATATCTTGTCCTACATCATAGAAATTAATTGAAATATTTATACAACCGTACACAAGTATTTATTTCATTTTCGTATAGAGAAATTAGTAAATAGTATTATGTTGCAAATAAGAGTGCAACTACCTAATACTAATCATAGTACCTATAAAAATATAAACATAAATAATTTTCAAATATTGTATCTGCGCTAGACGCACGTTACACAAGTTTATTTGGAGTAAATAACAGCTGTACAATCTCTCAAAAACATCTAAGTAGACGAGTAGATGAGTTCCGAGTGTAGTCAGACAGCTTATTTACCTAAATAGTGCCCGTATTAAATTTTAAAACTTTAGCTTGGCATATTGCGGTATTTTCAATGTTGATTATTTAAAAAAAATATTCTTCTTCAGTGAACTATTCTAAAAAAACGTTGGGAAAGACCACTGATCGTAGAATAGTTTCTGAGACTATTGTATCTGTCCGTCTATTCACCTAATCAAGTGTGTGATTTTCATGTTATTCTTACAATTTGATAAATAGTTCATTCAGACTTAGTAACAAATTTTGCTAATTGGTCGATCTCCAGCATCCTCTTCTTTATATTGTATTGAAATTATCCTTAAATTGCGGATGGTGTAATTATGCAAACTTATTTATTGTGATTATCAAAATTAAGTTTTTTAAAATTTCTGTAACTGACAAAAAACTTAAACTACATACTATAATTTTTCAGTTTTAATATTCTCTTTTATATAATTATTTTCGCTAGCTACACTGAGAAAAAAAATGTCTTGCAGTAAATGACTGTGGATTAAATGTTAATGAATGTGGATTTGAATATAGCGAATTGAATATTTATTTACTATTAATGAATATTCACTTGAACAGGTGACTTATATCAAATCCGCCGTGGATTAATAGTTAATAACTGATTCACTAATATTAAATGACACAATCAATTAACGCCAAAAATATTGTATTTGAATTCATTCATTCCGTAAGTTCGACATTGTGATATATATACACTAAAAGTCTCTCTCTCTCTCTCTCTCTCTCTCCAGATAAAAATATTTTAGTGTCATGATAAAAAATTTTCGGTGATGTTTGAACATCAATTGCACTTTTTTGCAGTATTTAGATTTATTGTCATTGCATTTTTCTTATGGAAAAAATTCATAAAGTTGAATATTTCCAAATTTTTTACCTTTTTTTCGTGAAAAACACGCCATATTTTTTTGCAGGAGTATTTTAACAAAAAATCGGTATTCGAAAGAACAGCTCAAAATACAATTTTTTTTAGTTGAAAAAAAGCCTTGAAAAAGAAAATTCGGGGTCTTGGTCGTTAACCATCAGATTGCCGGGTTGACATCATATAGCGCATAACTTTTCGTGTATAATATAAGTTTTTGGTGAACAAGAAAATCGATGAAAACACTACCCGAGGGGTTCGGATTTTCAGGGTCGCTGATCACGAATCTGCTATTAGATTTTGCAATTTTTCTCAGAATTTCACCAAATTATAGAATTTCCAAAAAATTGGGATGTTATTGTGGAAGGGCATATCTGCCCCTAGGAGATGAATTTTCAAAATCAGACCACAGATTCGTGATCAGCGAACCCAAAAACTCCCTATATAAAGTTTTCACCAAATTTCAACGTATTATTGAATTTAAAAAAAATTGGGGTGTTTTTGGGGGAGAATATCTGCCCCTGGGGAATGAATTTTTAAAATCTCACCTCAGATTCGTGATCAGCGACCCCAAAAACCCTCTATATAAAGTTTTCAATAAATTTCACAGTATTGTTGAATTTTTGAAAATTTTAACATTTGGTTATACCGTACGCTGCCGGGATGCGCCATATGGCGCGCACCCCTGACTCGCACACATCCACCCTTAATTCGATCCTATCTAGTAGGCCTCAGAATACTTTTATATGGGGAAAATCAATTTTTCATTTTGTCAAAATCCCGGCAGTCTAAACGTTAATGGGTTAAATCCAAACGTACGTTAATAGTTAAGAACTAGAGCTTCGTGACAAATATATTCGTATTTAATATAAGTGATATTCATTAATTGTACTGTAAATGAACCGATCATTTAATACAAGACATCTTTTCTCTCAGTGTAATTATTAAAACAAACATATACGCTATCTCGTACAAAACTCGTATAAAACTCCGCGGCAAATATAGTTTATCATCCCGATGTAACAATCAGAAGTAACAAACCCAAACAAAAAATAAATAACAGAGTTTCAACTACAATCACATTTTTTCCTGGAAGGAAGCAAAAAACAGTTTTAGTGTTTCTCGATTCAATTCCTGTAATTTATATCTTCTAACAACAACAGTAGAAACGAAGAGAGAAAGAGAGGAAAAAAACAAATTGAAAAAACAAAGAGGCCTCGGCGCGTTTCATTGGACCCGATATATCTCAATCGTCAAGATCCCTCCTTTCCGATTTCTAATTTGTGTCCGATAAATCTCGGGGACTCGGACCGACGTCAGATCTCATTGTACGGGCGATGTAGACCGATGGAGGTCGCGTGCCAATTTTCGCTCCTCTGCGCCACCGCTGCATACCGGGAAAATTGGTTATTGCGCCGAATTGAGGGCTAATTTCTGATGTGTTCCAGCCTCGATTGCATTCGCCCACATATTATTCTGTTTTGCTTGAAAACTTTGTAGAGAATTGACTGTTGAATTAATCAGTAGTTATTCCGTTCAAAATATGAGAACTCCCGCATGACCAGTTGCATCGATATTTGCAATAGGTATTGAGATTATTATTGTCTTTTAATATAATCATATTAAAGAGATTAAAGAAGTAAATTTATTGGGCAACACTTTAAAAGGGATTACGGGTCATGACCTTTGACTACCTGAAACTCAATGTTATCTTCGTTAAAAGCAAAATTAATGGATTATAATATTCTGTTTTAATGAGACCCCAATATATTGAAATGTTCTTAGAGTACTAAGTCAAGGTTTACCGCCACTAAATTTTAATATTAATATAAATTTAATAATACTAAAGGATGAATTATGTTACATGTATTCGATATATAAAAGTATATTCGAAACTTATTTTTATTTAGAGGCACTGGAATACATGTAATCGAGAGGGAAATAGCTGAAGATAGCTACAATCTGAGTTAGGAATGGTTACGAAGATGGTTGAGGAAAACCGGAGACTGCAACACGAAGTGGGTAATGACTCTTATCTAGATTTGAACTCAGTTTCGTACTCTGACAATTGCAAACAGATAATATACCCAGTAGTTCCCTTATTATGAGCACATTAAGGTTATTTGTATGGAAGAATAACCTAGTTAACTCCACAAGTTTGATAACACTCTTTTTGTCTTCGCTTTAGTACCGACTATTCAATTTCTAAATTATCTCCACTTCATCCATCTGCATAAGCAATTATTACCAATGAAAATGAATGCAAGTAGAGAGCGTAACTTTTCATGACCTATTATTATTTATTACTGATTTTACTGCAGGTTTACCTTCGCGCTTCAACTTTTTACGATAATCATAGCTTCTTTCGATAGTCGTTGTAATATCGCAGCGAAAAGAAGCTAATTGAAGCTTCATGTATAAAATTTCATTCTGCACTTTCCAAAGCACCCTGCAGTTTTAAAAGGTATTTTTTTTCATACTTTTTGTCACAGAAAAATCTGCAGGACAGGTAAGCTTTACGCCTCATCGAGTGGAATGATCAAACAGCAGCTCATTAAATTTTTATTGGAAGGTAATTCGCTCTGCACTCCGGATCGCGACGAAAAAAAAAGAGCGCTGCAGCCGAAAGCAAGAGAAACATCGATGCACGGCTCGATGGCTTAATTACTAGGAGCTGTTACAGGATTATGATACGAGTGGCCGATGCATTCCATGGAAGGGAGAGAGAGAGAAAAAAGCGCAGAATTAAATATCAATATGGAAAGAAAGCGCCGGTAACATTGTTGGCGTGAAAAAACTGTCGTTTGTGAGCATTGACCTAAATAATTAGGAAACAGCCGTGTCGTTAGCGGAGTATATTATTTTAGGGCTCGTTCAATGATGCCGAATGTGCTATGCAATTGCTGCTTTTGCTGCTACTGTGCCACGATATTTACTTTGTTTCGCTGCTTGAATTAAAATTAATCAGACTTATTTTTTTCAGTCTGATTAGCTCTTCTGTTCTGAGGAGAGGTTATCTTAGCTAAAGCCCTGGAAGCACATAATAATTTTTGTTTTTATTAATCGAATACATTTTAATACTCATTTTCTTCATTTATTATTTCGATTTATTTAGTTGGTGCAATAGTAAAAATGGAGTTTAAAATAATATCGTACATTTTCTGATTGGAAGAATTAGTTTTATCAAACACTTCGAAATTTAAATACTGGTAACAAAACTCAATCATTCTGTTATCTTCCTTGTTGAACTTAAAATATTCATCCTTCACTCAGTCAAAGTGGTAGTTTCATTTAATATACCTCATGATCACCTACATAAGCGCTATATTACGGTAATTAATCATCGAAGTATGTAAAGTTATCAGAAATTTCGTGTATACTACAAAAATTAAAAAAGTTTTTAGTTTGAATTTCAAAACTTTTATAATTAGGACTTTAAAGTTTTTTTTTTTTCAAAGAAAATTTTTACGACATAGTGTAAAGTAAGCACAGCTACATAGATCAAAAAGTTTATTTAATGGTAATGATCGCATTACCAGACGTTACAGTTCTTTACTATTTGGTGTAGAACATATTATAGGCACGATGAAGCAAATATAATATTTCGAAACTTAAATTTTAGACGATTGAAATTCTCAATACCAAAGTATCAAAGTCAAGGTCATAATAGCTGATTTAATAACTTCCATCGTACTAATTATAACCATTAGTTACATCAAGTATATAGATAAGCTGCGTGTGACTCGTGACTCGTCAAAATCAATAATAGACCGCACTTTGCGAGCAATAAAACTACACAAAAACTGCCACCTTCGCGCAAACTGCATATATTGCATTTACTGTCACATGCACGTGCGGTTAGCACAAAAGCTCAAAATTACGGTAATGACTCGTGCGCGGGCGCAGCTGAAAAAGGTGGGCAAAAAGCCTGGACTTACTTGATATAACAAGAGTTCGGAGTAGGTCGCTCAAATTTATCTCCCATATAACAATACGCTTACATCGCGCGCCCTTCACTCCACACATCCCTTATACGCTTCACTTGCAAAATCTGCCATCTGCAAAATCTGGAACTCTCTACACGCGCGTACCGAGCGAGCATGGCCTTGTCAAATGAACGACTAAGTTTCCTCCTCTCGCTCTCCTGTTACTCTTCCAACCGTTCATTCAAACTATTTCATCCTCAACTTTACTTTTCTCCAACTTGACTTCGACTTCAACACACTTCCCTCTATCTCTACATTTATTCTTTCACTTCACCTTGTACGTACAAAAGAGTCGATCTTTGTATTCAAATAGTATTTCCTAGCCTAGCAGGTGAGTGAGATCTAGCGATTGTGCGGTACGTCGTTGCACGATACATTTTTCCGAGTTCTCGCTCTCACGCTCGTCTATTGCACCTCGCTGTCTTTGACGAAGGGAACGCGAGCGAATAAAGAAGTTTTGGAATGGAAACTGGGCTAACGATTTCGCGAAGTGGGTCAAGATTATTTTTTTCTTCTAATCTCTGTCTAATTTTTTTTTTCTCGCGATAAAGTAAGTTATCCTGCTTAATAAATGCAAATTCGTAAGATTAAACTCCGTGAGATTTATTTAAAAACAGGGCGTGGTGTAACTTTAACGCGGCTTCCTTAATTTAGTGAGATCAAATGTTTGAAGTCATTACTATGATTCAATATCATCGCGCGCAATGGAAATATTTGACTCGAGCTTTAGCTGGGAATTTTCATAATTTAATTGTCAGCGAAGACGTTCAGCGACTCTGAGTTAATTTAAATTAAAGACACATTTTATATGTGCGCTTTTACTGTGCTTAATTGGAAGGATCTCGAAAACGTTACTTTCTGTTAATTTACTGTATAAGAGATAGTTTTCTAGGGTGTGCAGAACTAGAAGTCTTATTTTTAACAGTGCAATAAAGAGCAGTTTGCAATATTTAAAAGTGTGCATTCATTTAAGAGAATCTTTTACTGAAGTCAGTACATCAATACCGAATAGACAGTGACTACATATGATAATCCTGTTATCTCAACGCTTACGTGAATTTTTATCATTGTCACATCTGCCTTTTAACTATATAAATACGCTCTACCGTAGCGTCGAGTGTTATGATCGTAAATGAATTGGCAACCGAGTAAAAGGGGGTAAAGCTATGGAGGTCCGCCTCTAAGAGGCGCGCGTTCGATTGAATTTTTATTATTTGTCATTAAAATAGGTCGAAAGGAGGGTGGAATTTTCTATTGCCTTACATCCAATTTACTTCCTTGAAGCTCTTTCTCAAATACCCTCCCGTAAAATTCGAGCGCCCTCGAATTCGTTGCCCCTCCCTCACGCCTTATATATCCCGCAGTCTCTCATTAAGTTCACCTTTAAAAAAAAACATCCAACAGCCTTAATGGATAACGGGGCGCGCGAAGAAGCCACCAAAAAAGAAACAGGAAAGAGGAAAAACACTATATACGCGATAAGATCTCGTAGGGGACCGCGAAGGAAAGAGAAGCCCCGCACGTATATAGCCATGGGACGTAAATGCCCTTTATGAGATAGTATCTGTCTCTCTATCTGGGGAGAGGCACTTTCGCGAGTTAAGGAGATCATAAGTGAGCAAAGTATTAGATCTGTAGGATGGAGAGAGAGAGAGAGAAGAGAGAAAAAGATATCTTATCCGGTAATAGATTTTCCCGGTTTGCCGGTGTGCGGGAGCTTGGGGGGCTGTACGTACGAGGAATAGAGCGTTTTGCTAGCTCCTTCGGTAGACACTATAACCACCCGCGCGTATCTGTATGTGTGTGTGTGTGTGCATATATGTAGGACGACAAGGTCCTCTCTCGCCGATTCTAACGCGATTAAATCCTCATTATGGACGTGGCGGCTCGCTTGCCCTCGAAATCCCGCCCTTAATAGCAGCCGGGTCTTAGGTTAGCGTTATACTCACGCTCTGTACCTCCTATACTCAGCTTTAAACGTATATACGCCCATGCTGTGCCTCGAAAACCCTGACTGTGCACGTGTGCCTATGCGTGTATGTCTGCAGGCGCTTGCGAAATAATTTTTGAGAGTGCAGATTTCGAGAGAAGTATAAGTGTATACCTAGGGAAAGTTGCCGGATAGTCTACATTTTGCTTCTTTTGCATTATTGTGTATTTGAAAGTTTACTACGGGTGTTTGCAAAGCCATTTTATTCTTACATGCTCGATTGTAAAGGAGCTAGTTATCACAATATCAGTTATCTTATAAATAAATAACATAGAAACCGTGTATGGACAGGCAAGCTTGAAGGTGTACGTGAAGCTAATAACTCTGCAAATGCATTACTTTACACAAGTATAACTGCCACTTATTTACATTCATATTATACTGCAGATGAGGTGACGTGCACGATAAATGAAATACCAGCAAAATAGTGCTCTGATATTGGAGCAGGAACGTTGGGGAATATTTTTATTTCTATACATTGACGATTCAACGATATTTGGAATATCGAACGTGTTATCATTACAGGGCAATCATTTTATTCTGTATTTTATATATGTCAAATATACAAACAGAAAGTTTGGAAAGCATATCGATATATAATTTGATTTCAATGAATTGCGATGCAATGCATGTTCCAAGAAACATTATCATGTAAAAATAGAAGATGCGATAAGAGCTGCAACCGAATGCGATTTACATTTTTGAATTTACATGAGATCAAAATTTGAACGCAGATATTTTTGGAAATATTTCGTAATTCATTGCTAATAATAAATTTATCATAGATTTCCTTTCGTACTAACGGTAATTTAAATAATGCAAAACCAAAACAGTTTAGGCTTACAACTTTGTTAGTACCCTCATTTACATTATAGTCATGGGTACTCACTTTAACTAATGTAGTATTTGAAGAATTTTTTAATTTCACAGTCCATAAATTAGAATCTGCGTGGACTATGAATTTAATTTTTGAATTCATGTAATATTCTGGTAGGGTAATCCGTCTGAATTTGAATAAAAATGTCTGAAATATATTCGTAGAATTTTATCAATTAATTTTTCTAGATAATAAATTACTTATTTATATGAATTACTTATGTATATATTAGCCCTTTCAAATCCAGCGTCCATTGGAATGAACAAATATAATTTAAGTTTTGGTTGAAAAAATTTTTTGCCCGAAAGGAATAAAATAAAACTTATTGATTGAATAAAAAGCATAACTTTCTGCGCGTCGGAATTAAACAATGCAATACCTAATAAACATTCTCAAATTTAAACTTTGTACATTTTTATATGCCACAAACCGAATTTGGGTAATAAAACACCTGAATTACGTCAAATGTATTTATTAGAATATTCGATAAAGCTTACTTCATATTATGGCTCTAGAGAAATTTTTTTGTTCACATTGATCGATACGGAGGTGCCGCCGCCGTCGTCCGACATGGCTTCCGATGCGCAAAATCGACAGAGCAATTCTTCATTCGACTCGGCCTGAGCGCACAAAAAAAAGGGGGACGGCTAAAAAGTGTTGAGGCGATAAAAGAAAGTTAACGCGCCAGCATCAAATGCGCGATGATGTCGCTTTTATGTGAAAGAGCTGCAGCGAGTCCTTATCTTACCCAGTGACCTGTCAGGTGCACCTGTGCCCCCCCCCCCCTGCCTTTTCGAACTGCATTCAGTCCCATCGACTTTGATTTATTTACTCAGTCGAACGATTTTTAGGGAAGCTCGCGAAATGTTAAGTACCTTCTAGGTATTAATCCGTCTTGAGGCATTGTTCTTCGATTGCCCAAAGAGAACTGTAAGTTTTTGGTGAAGTGCCGTATCCAGATGGTTTAATAAACTTATGATTTAAGACTTAAATTTAACTCTTCCAAGTTCATTAAACTTTTTTACCTTAAAATGCGTTTACATAAATTGAAACATAGTTTTAGTAAATTTATGATAGTATATGCTATTCAGCTTTTTTGTTATTTGTTTCATCGATTAATAAATCATTCTTTTATTTTGTATAGCATATTAATAAAATTCATAATATTTTGAGAATTAATAGTTAGTAATTATAAAATTAGCTAAGAAAATCAAAATTATTTTTTTTTAATCTAGTACTGCAAGAATATAATTAAGAATAAATTGATGTGTTTATAGCACATATACTAACTAATTTGAAAGAATAAAAATTTCAAATTTATTTTTTAGTATTTAAAATTCATAAATTAATTCCTTCGACTTAATTTTTAGTCGTAATTATATTATCCTAAATAATTGGTAAATAATAAAGATTAGATATTTTTCCCCTGAATTACAGAAATAAATAATGTGCGAACAACTGATTTTAATTGGAAAATAAATATTTATTATAATTTAAATAATATCAGTACAGTATTATAGTATTTACAATATCTTATTATAGAACATCTATTACATCCATGCTCCATTCACACAGTTTCATAATTTAAGATAATTAATATTCAATACTGGTAATCCTAAGTAAACTATCTCTCACACATCGCTGGAGATTTACAGTTTAGGCTGGTGTTTCTTCGGTGGGTGAAGTTCCAAAATGACTTCAAATTGAAAAATTAGTTAAGCTACTAGGCCTTCGCAGTTTATGGCTGTGCAGTATGCTTTTCTACCATCTTCCATGCAGATGCATCGATTGCATTCACTGTAGAACAATTTTCCAGGGGAACACGCCTCTCCTTGTTTGTAAAGTGCTAAAGAAATAAAACATTGCAATGATTACTTTTTATTCTGGATAGCTGTTTATTTTCTTTGAAAAAAACTAATTAATCTTTTGAAAATATACCGATAATCGTCAAATATTCCACGAAATTAATGTCAAAAGTATCAGTAATAAATTAATTTGGTTTTAAATTGTGTGAGTTTAAAGCAATAATTATTATAGAATGAAAGAAATACTTACGACCCCAGTTCTTCGTTTGTTCATCTTCGTAAGCTCGCTTCAGCCCAGTTAAGCACAGTTTCAAAGTACACGCGAATCGGTTTCCATATTCATTGCAAATACAACTGTTGCATCCATCTGGACTGAAGATGGAGTGGGGTTCGCAGACTCGATCTATATTAAAATCATTTTATGTTATTATTACTAAACGACTCAAAATTTAACTACTATAATTTAAAAAATTAACAAAAATTTAATAAACTCACCAGAATCGGATTTCTGTTTGTAGAGATCAGATTTAAGGCTGCCGTCTTTGTTGTAGACACTTTCATCGCAGTCCATCAATGTGCAGGCCTTATGCAAACCATCAGCGGAACACTTGCAAGTGTTACAGTATTCTTTGAATAGAGTGTTTGGCTTGCATACTTCTTCTGCTACTGAAGGGACTTCCTTCTGAGTGCCGTCTTTGTTCCAGATGTCAGTATCGCACCACATTCTCGTGCAGGCAAAGGACATACCATCATCAGCGCAGAAGCAGGTGTTGCAATAGTCCTTAAAGTTGGAGCGGGGCTGGCAGACTTGCTTTTCGACTGGTCTTTCCTTTTCTTCGCTCACAATCTTCATGCTGCCGTCTTTGTTCCAGAGGTCAGTGTCGCACCACATTCTAGTGCAGGCAAAGGACATACCATCATCAGCGCAGAAGCAGGTGTTGCAATAGTCCTTAAAGTTGGAGCGGGGCTGGCAGACTTGCTTTTCGACTGGTTTTTCCTTTTCTTCGCTCAGAATCTTCATGCTGCCGTCTTTGTTCCAGAGGTCAGTGTCGCACCACATTCTGGTGCAGGCAACGGTCATACCATCATCACCGCAAAAGCAGGTGTTGCAATAGTCCTTAAAATGGGTGCGAGGCTGGCAGACTTGCTTTTGGGCTGGTTTTTCCTTTTCTTCGCTCACAATCTTCATGGTGCCGTCTTGGTTCCAGATATCTTTATCGCATCCCATCCTAGTACAAGCATAATAAAGTCCATCTTCAGAACAGAAGCAGGTGTTGCAATAGTCTTTAAAGGTGGTTAGCGGCTCGCAAACTTGTTTTGAAACTGAAATGATACGTAGCAATATACATACATTGAAACGTGTATTAAAATAGATAAAGTTGTTATTAAAGTTAAGTGTAAATTAGTACCTGATTCAACATCTTTTTGCATCTTCGCAACCACCTTGGGGGTACCATTTTGATTCCAAAGATCTCTATCGCACGACATTCTAGTACAGGCAAAAGACAAGCCATCTTCGGCACAGAAGCAGGTATTGCAGTAGTCTTTAAAGTTCGATAAAGGCTGGCAAACTTGATTTTGAGCTGAAAGCTTAGTATTCTTTTCGATACTAATTTCTTTGGGGGTACCATCTTTATTCCAAAGGTCTTCATCACACCACATTTTGGTGCAAGCGAAAGTCAAACCGTCTTTAGCACAGAAGCAGTGGTTGCAATAGTCTTTGAAGTGAGTGAGAGGTTGGCATACTTGTTTTGGTTCTGAAAGCATTTGAATGATACAATTATAAATAATGCTAAATTAATTTACTTATCTATAAATTAAGTTAAAAAAATACGTACCGCTTATTGCATTGATCTTGTTATCAGGGCATATGGAGAGTGTGCAGATAGCTTTAGTGCCATCTTTAGTGCATTTACAGGTGTTGCAGTTATCGGGGCTGAATATTGTTCCTGGGGTGCAATATTTATCTTCTTTGACGAAGTATTTCTGTAATTCATTGTTGAGTCCCAAAGTGCATACAGCTGTAGCTCCATCTTTACTGCAAGTACAAGTGTTGTACTCGTCCATCTTGAAGGTTTTTCCGGGTTCACAATATTGCTCTAAAAATTAATATTGATTGAATTATATTTAAAAAAAAAGAATTACAGAGCAAAAATAGACGAAAATGAATAAAAAGCAATGGATTCGATAATTTTATATTTTTATTAAACAATTGCAGAATAATAGTTCACTTTTTTGTTAATTGAAAATACTGAATTGAATATTAGACTCACGTTTTTTAGGGACATCAAGACTATAGTTATCCAGATGTTCAGGGCATTTCATGTCCGTACAGGCAGCAAATTTTCCATCTGGAGAACAAGTACACCAGTTGCAGTCATCTTTGAAGTACGCTTTAGGCGTGCAGAAGGTATCCGCTGAAAATTGACATATTGAAATTATTATCTTATGACCAAATTTCCCAAATCAATTTTTGAAAATTTATGAATTCCCTACTCTTAGCTCAACAAATACAAACAATAACGGCGTAGAACAGTATAATAAAATAATAATTACCAGTGACAGCGGTAACGGCTAAAAATACCACAAACAGAGACTTCATTTTTTCAAAGTAATATAAGACTCGGTTTGAGTTGTTCACACAGTGCAGACCGTGTTCTCGGTTAGCAATAACTTTTTGCTATGCTCCGAGACAACTTCGATCCTCCTTAAATATACACATGTCGAGTGCCGATAGAGTGGCGCTACGTCAGAGATCGGAGTGGGGCATGCTTACGCGAAAAATCCCGAAGCATAGTATAAATCCCCCACCAATGGAAAAACTGTGACATCATGGACGAGGCCTTTATCTGGCACACTCGGTTAGCTCGAGGTACAAGTCCGAGCGAGCCCCTCGCTGTGCACGTGAGTAACATGTTGATAAGACCTGGAAAGAAAAAATCTTGGAACGCCAATCGAGATTATTGATCGATATCGACGATATCATTATCGATCGTAAAGCTGATTCTATATATGTGTGACACCCATTAGTAGTGATTCCGAGATATTCTGCACGTTTCGCATATTGAGATTATTTACAAAATCGAACAACCCAGAATTCATTAATCACTCGCCATACCGACAGATTTGAATATTATATGTAAATCAGTACATTATAGTAATGAGGTTTATTAATGACTGAGTTATTTTTGACTTTATTATCGGCCACGCGATGATCATTTTGAAAATACTAATGGTAATATTCAATTGACAAGTTCAGCGCATGATACATTAGTTTTCTATTTTTGACGAATTAACTTCCATAGTTAACATATGCCCTTGCAGGCAATTAGTTATATCGATATACAATATTATTATATTGAATTAAAGCAAAATCAGCCTACTTTTCCGAGACGTATTCGGGAGACAGTATCTAAAACGAAAAGTACTTAATCATCCTTTTTTTGTACAATTATTTTAAATTCTTAGATAGAAGATCGAATTCATGCATTTTTTATAGCAAAATAAAGTTATCCATCTAATTTAGCACTACAGAGTTCGTGTCCACTTTTTTTTCGCTCTAAAAACTAAACTCAGCATTAATTTGATACACCTCTAAATATTAACGACTATTACTCCGCCAGCATGGAGGAAATAATTTCTGCCGATCCTCGCATAAGAAATGCAAATCGCAGCAGTTATTCCAAGAAGATCTCAAGTATAAAGTAAGTAAAGAAGAATAAACAATATTGTGCTGAACCGGTTTCATCCCATAAGCAAGCAGTACAAAAAGTCATTCCGAACTTTAATCCTCGTTCGTATAGTATGGAAACGCCGCGCCGCTTTGGGGCAGTCGCTCCACTGCTGCGCCTCTCTCACTCCCCTAGTTTAATTAAGAATATACGACTTGTGCACCGTCGTCTAAGTTCTCGTAGAAGCGAACAGCACTGTTGCTCTGCTGCCCCCGCTTTTAAGCGACGTGCGAGTAGAGAGAGAGAGAGAGAGAATACGCCGCTGCACTTGAACGGGGGTGTTTATAGGGTATGGGTCGCAGCGTGCAGCCTCCACCAAGTGGCTGCTCGTGATCAGGGGATAGTCTAACGGCTAAAACTTTGGCTTTAAATGCACCATACACGCGAGATGGAGGGAGGGCAGCATCTTTAGTTGAATGAGAGAAGAAGAGAGTATCTCTCGTTGTGCTAGGCATCTCGAGCACTATACCAATGACAATCTCGTGCGCAGCTACTGGCTTTTTGTTTGATTGGATTTGGCACGTTCAATAGGAGAAAGTGGAATAAGCCTTAATAATAAATTCACAAGTTTTGGCCAGGTATTGTATGCAAATTTGTTTTTAGCTAATAAATGAGCCCTGAGCGAGGAGGAAAAATAACTTCGACTTTGGATCGTCGAGGAAAATTTATCGTTACTTTGACGAGATTAAGAAAAAAACGTGTTACTAAGCGCTCTTCTTGTTTGTCGCCTCGTGCCGTTTAATCGAAAATAATGAATAATATATTAATCTATCATTTTTCTTATCTAAATTTTCCATGATTTTTTAGTGATTAACTTTTGAATCAGCTGAAGTACATTTCTCGAGTAGGGGTCTGCTGATAATTAATGGAATAAATAAGATATTTTACAACTTATAAAACTGTTATAAACACCTTATCTGTAATCCTTCATACAATGAACACATTATCTGTAATAACTATCAATTCTTTTTTTAAAAAAATGAATCATTTTCTGGAAACATCTAAGACGTTACTCACTATTCAATTGTGCTATACAGAAACTAAATAGTATATCTTTAAATAGACGTAATCGGTCGTTAAACTCGACCTTGATCTTTGAAAAAATGATGAATGAGCCGTAAAATTTCATTTCATGTCCAGACCATAAAATTAAAAAAATCTAATATGAGCTATTTTACGTTAATAAATTGAATATGATGATTACGAACTGCATGTATAATCGAATTTCACAAACTAAAAGCCGTATGAAAAATCAGATTTTACGGCTATGATATAAAAAAAAAAATTGTTTGTCATACGGCGGTAAGGTTTCACGACCTCGTGTGATCGCGCAATACGGGGACCGGCTCCGCCGATTAACCCTAAAGCCGTGAAATCGTGTTTAACGGCCTTGTGACAAAAAATACTAAATTAAATGTATCATAAGCATTTGAACACAAAATTATTCCGAACAATTACGTGCTCTTCATCAAAATGAATTTCACATTAAAATCTCATTCAACGATATTTCATCATGAAACGGTACATCTTGAATTCAATCTTGGCCAAGACCACTTAACTCCATCAACCCCGTCAGCGACCTTTCTTGCCGTGTCGTGCGAGCATGTCAGCAACAGCAACAGCAGCCCTGGACTCTCGAGAGCATTGCAATGGCATAGAGAATAAACGTGGCACCGCTGCCAAGGGTTAAGTCAGATGTATAGAAAAAGGGTCCACTGCACCGACTCCACGCACACACACACAGATACACTCGCACGCGCGTCTGTATTACAGTTTACGGGGGCTACTATAAAAGCGCCGGATTTCGCATGAGGGGTATACTTACGACCTTTTTATAGTAGCCGGAGTGCCTTCATAAGGGCTTTCTTTCTCTCCTCTTTTTTATGGACTCGACGTTATAAAGCTTACATAAATGGAGAAAGAGAGCAAAGTAATTTGATTTGCTGATTTCATTTGACGCATGGCTACTCAACCTCTTTGGAGAATGCCGTTGTTGGATTGAGGTATGTTGATATAGCGTGATTTGCAGTGACGCGGGCCCATCGAGTATGTCAATTTGCGTCGTGACTGCCGCATGACTTACACGTAGTTATTATTAACTTCTTGTTTCTCTATAGATTACAACTAATTTAGATTAATCTACACCAGAATTTCTTACGACTTACTGTGACTATGGATTATATTGTATCAAGCGATCATTTATATCGCTAGTGAGATTAAAATTTTTGGGTGGTTATGTTCAATTATAAATAAGTGTAACGTAAGCTAAATGTAATTTTTTCCATTTATTATTGACTCATTCGATAAAAATAACTATAAGAATCTTGAAAAGTGTGGAAAGATATGTGAAAATATGTTTGATAACACTATGAGAAATCGGTGCCGATTCATCCTAATTTTTTATTCAATGTCATCAGCAAAAATCTGAGAAGTGATTCTTATCCCAATGTCTTTATGCCTCTATCATGATAACATTGATCTATCTAATATTGAAGTATTTTACTTTATTTTAATTAATTGATTACTTCAGCACGGAATAATTAAGAGTTTCAATTTGCGTATTTAACTATTGCATAAAATAAAATTAGAGTATATATACTAGATCGCATCCATTTATTTAATTTGTGAATTCTACTCGTGAAAGCTGATTATAAAGATTTATCTTATATTGGCATAAATTTTATATCCATTTATCATAAATTAAAGATATCTTTATCAACGATTACTTCAACAAATAGAACTGTTACAAAGTGTAAAATAAGTATATAAAGAGTAAACACTTTATCTATAATTATTGGTGGCAGATAAAAACGTTTTTGTCGATCAAGGATTTGTAAAAATGTGAAAGTGTTACTTCATGTTACTGTAGGTATTACTTGATCCTTAAAATCAGTGCTTACATACAGATGACCCTATTGACGAACATCTAACAAGGGTTCCACGATGTTCGGGAAAGCGATTTTGCAGAAACTATGGAAAGTAGTTTCTGGATCCTAAAATGAAGTTTAGAACTAATATTTACGGCCAATAAACACAATTTTTCAAGATAACCGCTATTTAAGCCAAATACGTAAAAACCCATTAAGTTTTTTTACGCTTTATAACACGGTAACAAACCAACATAAAAATTGTTCCTTAACCAAAAATGAAAATTTAGAATGCAACCTTCATTTTGAGAGTTTACATATGTAAATAGCTCAAATAATTCAAAAGTGATAAGAGTTTAAATATTAGACACAATTTTACATTTTTAATTGGTATACAAATAATTCAGAGTTTTAAGACCGAAATTGTATCTGATTTTAAAATCCTCGTAATTTATGAATAAGTATTATTGCTGTTAAGCTGTTGACATTTACAACCACTACAATTGATGGTCGCATTCTCAATTTTCATTTGGGATTTTGAGGTATTTTACATATTATGTAATTGTGGAGATATAGGTAAAGCATGAAACAACTGTATGAATTTTCGTGTATTTGGCTTGAATAGCGGTTATCCTAACAGATCATCGTTAGGTACTAGAAACTGTTTCCCACACTGAAAAAAATGATTTTTGGAAAACAGTAGAAAATTCAACTTGAATAAGTACCACTTGCAATGAAATAATTTCTCCTAGCGGTTAATGAACAGGGTTTCCCTTCAAAATCCCGATGTTTTTCTTTCAAGCATAAAATAATTTAGCTTCTAAAAATTAAAGTTTGACTCAATTATACAGAAGTCTGCAGCTAGATGAATTCCTCTATCTGTAAGAGGATCGAGATTTCATTCCATTTTTTATGGTCATCTCACGATCAGACGAAATTTTCTAACCATAAGTAGATCTGTTTTTCGCTCAAAAAAAAAAAATAATAAACGCTAGCGAAAAAACATCAATTGTCATTAGCTTATATTATCATGAGTAACGTTTCTTTAAAAAAAAATATTATTTATGGTTTTCGACATAAAATACTATTAAGTACGTTATCTACTTTTAATGATTTCTGTACAAAATTGACACCGAATCCGAATAACTAATCAACGATAAGAATTAAATGGTTTAAGTTTAATGGTTTGGAGTATATTCCAGGTCTTTTTATAGTTTATAATAACGTTGACTTTATTTTACCCCAATTTATAGAGATTAACCACATATTTCAATACGATCACTCTGATGGGATATTTTTTATTTGTAAACTTTGGTATTCTGTTGGATTTAATGAACATTTACATGCACATTGGATAGAAGATATTGCAGATGATTGGATAGTTTGTCGCATCAGTGATTTACAGGTTCAGAGTCCAAACCATAAAATTATTTCGCCCTCTGATGGTAAATATTACGTAATGTATTACACATAAATTATTATGTACTTAATAAATGCCTTTAAAACGCAAATAACTATTTGTATAAGATTTTATTTTTGTTTCATATTTGCATCCGAAACAAAATTTCTTATAAGAAACATAAGAGCATCTATTAAGCAAGCACTTCATATTTATTAATCACCCATTTATTAATCCAGTGTGTTTTAAAGCAGGCA
>UELU01082322.1:0-14978 GCA_900490025.1 Megastigmus dorsalis
GTTGAATTGAATTCGGTCATAAGTTTTGGACGACCCCAATATTTAAGAGCTAGTGAAAGCAATAAAATTCTTTCATTTTTGTTACTAGACAATTTAAATTTTTGTTTAATTTGTTCAAGTGTCGCAACACCATCTTTATGATAATCATTATCACATTGACTTAAAAGTTTATTATATTGATTTATAAATTCACAACTTTTTTTGTCGTTCGAATTTTTGAGACATAAGTAAAATTCGGTTTTACATTTTAAACAAATTTTAGAGTTGCTTGGTAATAAGGGGAATTTGAGTTTCATTTCACCGCCAGCAGTACATAAATTTTTTCTTTCTATATGATTTTCTTTCTGAAATGGGTTAAAGCAGCAAGTTCTTATTGTTAAAGTTTTTTTCACGAGAGGCATTATGAAAAGAGTAACAACAAAATTAAATTTTGTTATTCACTTATCAGCACGATGTAAAAATATAAGCAGCAGTTGACTCTATAAAATAATCAAAGATAATTTTGAAACTTCCAAGCCTCGACTATGTACACTTTAGGAACATATTTTTACTGCGAGAATTGTAAAAGTAATGTAAAAAATTTGTTGTTTACCACCTATCGGCGAAAAAAGGAACTATGAGCGCATATTACTGGCGCGGCTGTACGAAGTTGACGCGCCGCGCCACACGGGGGTCGCTCGTGCGGTTTTTAACATACTATATCTCGAAAAAAACGAAAAAGTCCCTTTTTTTTATTTATGATTTAAATGTAAAAAAACCTCATCTTTCGATTGAACACACTTAAAAAAAGATAAAATTGGTCCATCTTTGAGAAAAATGAAGAAAAAGTTTTCTTTTTGAATTTTCACCGTGATAATGGGAAAATTCCGGAAAATGAAATGTACCATTGGAAAGCTCGTCTCAAAATCTACAAAAACCATGCCTGATAAAATTTTTTCACATACATTTACCTTCTTTTTACGCGAGTTTAAAAGTACCTTATTTCGCGCTTATTTTGGGCCGATGGACATTTCACGTGTAATGCCTCATATGCATATACAGATGACTCTTAAAATAAGCATCAGGCTATTTATTAAAGTTATCGATTGAGCGCCATATTGGCTTCGAAGGATTAATAACGATTTCTAATATATATTATGTGTATTTGTCAATAAAAAAGAACATAGATCGATTGATCAATCATCGATATTTGTTGATTTCAAACGATAGTGCAAAGATAAAAGTATTAGGAGAACAGAAGAGCATTGACGGTGTAGCATGTGTAGTGTATTAACCCACGCCTTCTGTTAAATGGCCGGACAGCTGAAACTTGATAAGCGCTCATTTGCTGCAGGAATTAAAACATTGCCGCCTACATCACATTAAGCCGCACAGCAATCTCAATGGCCGAGCAGATAAAACATGATAAGCGCGATAATTCGCTACCGAGGTTAACGCCTTAGCGTATGGGAGTATCATATTTGCCAGTGCTATGCATTAGATTGCATGTTTGACGCGCGCCCGTTTTCCAGCGTCATGATGGTCTTTACTACTGCTTTTTATCAAATCCTATATAACGGTGTACCTGCTGTTAGGTATATCAGTTATGTTAACTAACTCCGAATTAATACTTACACGAGTTTAATAGTGTTCACTTAGTATATGGGAAAGTGTTTAAATAAATAACTGATCAATTAGTATGGTAACAAAAATAACTGAATTAATATTTATTCAAAGAATGACTAAAACTCAACGACTTGAGTTTTAATAGTTGAGCGCCAGCCGAGTTTACTTCTCGGCACGAACGAATACAAAGTTCTACGGCTAACTAGTCGCGAGACCCCCGTTCCGGGTGGCGAATTCAAGGTAAAGCCCGAAATTCGAAGAGTTAAGAGTTATTCACGAATATCTAGTTTCGAAATATTACTACGAGAATTTAGTTTCGACAAAATATGAATATTCGTTTCAACACGACGCAGCGACACGACCGACACTCACTCGCGTTCTTCCACCACGTTTCGCGAAGTATCTCACACTTGATTTCTCGACACCGAAATCTAGTCTTGGCACAACAATATCTGTGCAACTTACTTTTTTGATGTACAACGACGTTGAAGCCTCTCAAGATTTCGATAGATAGCGATGGTTGAGGGTACGTGGCAATGAAAGTACGAACGATATACAAATCTTATTCCGACGGTTCGAGTGGCCTATTCTAACGGCGTCGCGGAGCGAACAGACAGAACGAAGCATCAAGTGCTCGCGAGTCGGTTCGTTCCGCGAGCTTGCCCCCTGCTCCGTTGCCCGCTTGTCTCTCCTTCGTCCCGCTTGGTGTAGGGTCGCGCATCTTCGCGACCACTGCTGGGCTGCTACGCGCTGCTATTTCTGATGTTTCTGTCTCTCTCTGTGTTGTGAGTGTATGCGGCTTCGAGTGCATTTTTTGATTCTCTTCGTATAAAGGAAGTACACGAGAAGAAGTACTGATTCTTCAAGTGTTTATTCAGTGAGTGCAGCTGCATAAGTGCTGAAGATCTGGAGACGATGCAGCCAACCGTCTGCGAGATACGAGCAGATCCCGATTTTGAGCTTAGGTGTCATCTTTCCAGTGTTCACTCTGCTTATCTGCTTCGATGTTGGAGAGTTTCTTCTTGCTGCTCCTTCTTCTAGGTAAGATCTAATCATTATAAAAGAGTTTCGAGAATCTGCTGCTAATATTCTGCTTATTTGGTGTGTTTACAGGTGCAGCGCAGCTGTTGTCAATCAATCCTGGTGGTAAGTGATTTCTCTTTCTGCTTCCAGAGGTTTCTTCCAGTTACTACCAGTTTCTACGATGGACGAGAGCAAAGCTAATCTATTTTCCTTTCGTAATTCAAGTTTCGATAATTATTTTATGCATATTATTTCTATTTACAGGTTTTGGACAGGCCGTGCGAGCTCACAGCTGAGTGTTTCTTCTTGCCTGTGTCCTGCTGCTGCTGTTTCTTGATGACAGCTGATGTAGACAACTGAGAAGGTAACTGTAAGTCCAATCCTTTATTTTATTCGATACGATATTTCATATTATCATCTATTTTGCAGGTATGATAGCGAGTGTCCGGCATCCTGTGTGTTTCTAAGTCGAGTGTGCAGAGGTGGTGAGAGTATTCTTTTCTCTTGAGAAGATAAGCATGCTTTCAATCCTTATTTTGTATATTTCAGATATTTACATGAGTCTTCTTATCTGTTACAGGTGTTCGAGATTACGAGTGGACCATAGACTAGGGTCCATGAAGAGGCAAGCAGCCTAGGAGCAGTGGGGTAGTGCCTACCAAGGAGAAGGCTGCCTTTCGTCATCTTCAGCTGCTTCGGGGGATCTACGCAAGACCATGGGAAGAGCTCGCAAGCTCTCTAGTTCTAAGTGCGCTAGATTTAGTTTAGTTAGGATAGTTCGAGTGGGCTGTTCGCTCTAGATTAGCTAGGTTATTCTTGTAACGAGTAATATACCGTTACAAACTCCCCCCTCCTAAAAGAAACGCGGCAACGCGATTTCCGACTGGGGTTCGCCTCCTAAAGTGATTCGCAACTAGCTAATTCTTACTAATAAAATTGTTTCGATAGATTCATAATGATTTATAACGATATAACTATTCATATATGTTTGTACTAAATATAAGAATGTTATCTATGCGATATATACGATTGAAGTATTATTTATACAATTTCATACAAAAATAAAAATTTTCAAGGTACAAAACTTAATTTTCGATTCAATTATTTGTCAGTGACACTCTTCTTGTTGTCTTGTTTGAACTTGTTGTGTATGACAGTGTATGAGTGTACTTACTTTCAACTAATACAATTTCGATTTTAATACAATTTTTAATTGAATTTTTTCGAGCTACTTAAGTAATACAAAAGAGAATTCGATTAATGTTTATACGAAGTAACGATTGCGACGGTATTATTGCCTTTTATCGGTACATAAATTGCACTGACATTTATTGTGCCGATATATTCGAGATATCTATTACAATATGGGATACTTTAGCTATGATATTATTTAATTGTGCGGGCCATTGTATGTGCTCATCACGAGGTATGAATGGTTATGCTCGGTTTGTACCGTAAATTTCGAGGTTGATTCTCATGCTTGCAATGAGTACATCTTTTTGCTTTTGAAGTGTTTAACCCGCGAGCATTTAACGAAAGTTCCGAAATTTTTCAACACTGCGATATCGATATAATCTTAGGTATTTGGTAAGTTTCTAGGGAATTCAAGTCTAGCATTTTGCTAGGTGTTCGATTTACGATGGGGAGAGGTAGGCTTAAGGTTGGTTTCGATATGATAAATGTTAACTTTGATAGTGTCAAAATTAATTTCGATAGGATTAAGGTTGGTTTCGATAGTATAAATGTTAACTTTGATAGTGTCAAAATTAATTTCGATAGGATTAAGGTTGGTTTCGATAGGCTTAAGGTTAGTTTCGATAGAATTAAGGTTAGTTTCGCTAGGATTAAGGTTAGTTTCGGTAGGATTAAGGTTATATTTGTTTCGAGATACTAATGTTGCATCTATTGCTGTTGTATATCTTGGTTGTAGTAAACCCTGGCTCCTGGCATGACAATCATAACTGGATGTGTTGAGGAGGTCATGGTCGGGTACTGCATTCTATTGGAGGCCTCTGGGTTCCTGCCTGCTTCTTGATTGCGAGGTGGGCGGTTAGGTGCAGGGAGCCGCATTGGTGGTGCCTGTCTTGGCTGAGACGTGGCTGCGACGGCCACCGACTGGTTCCATTCCTTACAATAACTGCAGGTAGCAGTACTTAGGTTTCTCCGCCCACACCGGTAGCAGAACTTCCCGTTCCGTAGTTGAGGGCAGTTGCTGTAGCGGTGTCCTATCTGGCGACAGTTCCAGCACCGATCCGGTCGTGATTGTGGCACATTACACGGCTCTGGGACTGCGCGAGGTATCTCGCGATTCGCAGCTGGCTCTCCCGTAGAGGCGGCAGGGTATTTGAAGTTTAGCCCTCCGAATGTGACTGTTCGAGGTGGCTCAAGCATTGCCGGTGGCAGTCCAGTAGGTGCGGCCGGGTATTCCGTGTGCTGCCATCCCAAGGGTGCTGCTGGTATGGCCCAGCTTGGTAGCACGTTAGGGCGTGGCGTCACCACTCTATCACCGGGTTCTGGCCTTGCATCTTGGTACTGAACCCAGGTCGGGTAGTTTTGTGCCGTCACTTTTCTTTGTCCGAATTCGTGCCTTATTTGCGCCCGTTGCACTTTGGCGTTGACCCGGTCTAGGTGTGTTGCACCCTCGTATAATGACGGAAAAGGCGGCGTTTCCTCTAAGGACAAGTGAGCCCATGGATGTGGCTTGGTTGGTCCAGGCGCTTCCAATGGTAGGTCAGAGATGCATGGTTTGTTCCTCCATGCCGTCTGCGTTCCTGTCGAAACCATGAAGCGCACGTTCCGGTCCGACTCACGAATCGCCTCCATCCTCCTAGACCCGGGGGGGTTTTCTTTGGCCTTTGGGCCCGAGGAACGCTGAACGCGTCGGGTTTAGGTAGGCGGTTTCTTACGACTAGTTTCGATGAGGAGCATAGTCTTAGGGTTAGTTTCGATAGGATTAAAATTAGTTTCGTTAGGAGTGTTAGTATAGTTAGTTTCGGTAGAGCTCTTAATGTACGTTTCGGTAGGATATTTACTATTAGTTTCGATATGTCGCTTAAAATTAGTTTCGGAATTCTTACAACTACTTTGCGGGATACTATATCCACTGTGCTCGCTGCACGGTGGGAAAGGACAGTAAGCTCGATCTAGCGCCAGAAGATTTTTGAGGGTTTTCTGAGTGCGTTCGAGGTCGAACTAAGTCTGCAGTGCATTGGTCTGCCTCTCTCCTTCCTCCTGTCCTAGCGCATGGTGTCCTGTCCATGGTGCCGCTTTCCGCTCGTGGGGCTTCCCGACCGCGACCTCGGCCTCTCTGCAGAACCTGCGTGGTTGCTGACGTTGCTGACGCGACCGTAGTTGGAGGCTATGCCTGCCGATCTCCGAGGATCCGGCGTTTTTCGGTCACGGAGATGGTAACGCGACCACCCACTATCGGGGCTAACGTCGGAGTCCCCGGACGACGAAAGATTGTCGCCAGTCGCAGACCTCTTCCCTTTCCGTGTTCTTGCATGACGCGATGTTCTTGGATCTGTCAATAAATTAGGGATTTAGATTTTAGCGACGAAGGGCTTAAGGTCCGTAATGTGTACTTTATTGACTTTTTGACTTTTTACGTCTTTCAGTTCATATACGATGGGTGATAATATTTTTTTGATATTAGATGGACCTACGAATTTTGGCGTGAGTTTGGCTGCAAACTTATCTGCCGCTAAGGAGAGTACATGATTTCTCCTAAGGACTAGGTCTCCTATTTGGAAGGCTGCCTCGCGTCTTTTCTTATTGTAATGTAAAGCTTGTTTCTTATTAGCTTTATCTAAGTTTTTTCGAACTAAGTTGTATATGGCTGGGAGGCGTGTCAGTCTGTCAGTCCATTTTGAGAGAGGTAAGGATTCATAATCATTGGGAGTTTCAAGTGATTGCCTGAGAGTACAACTAATGCGCGGGTTTTTCCCTAAATTGAGGAAGGCCGGTGTTAGTTGAGTAGACGAATGCACCGAAGTAGTACAAGCGAACGCGAATTCTTGTAAGTGGATATCCCAATTTTTATGGTTTTTATCGACGAAAATGGCAATCATTGTTTTTATAATCCTATTGACCCTTTCCACAGGATTGGCCTGTGCATGGTAAGGGGCAATGGTCGTTTATATGATCCCTAATTCTTCTAATTTCGATGACATTAGTTTATTTGCGAATTCTGTCCCATTGTCTGTGACTAAGTATTTAGGACATCCCCAACGGAAAACTACCAATTCTTCGAAAGCTTTTACGATTCTAGGCCCGTTCGCTTTCCGTAAGGGTCTTATTTCTATGTATTTCGTAAATAGGTCTTGAAAAACTAATATGTAGCGAAATTGCGATTTACTCGGAGGGTATGGTCCCGTGATATCAGCTGATATCGTTGACCATGGTCCCTCTATGTGTCTTCTTCCCATTAGACCCATAGGAGCTTGTTGCGATACTTTGTGCAGTTGACATTCTGTACATTGTTTCACGTATCGGATAACATCTTGCCTCATTTTTGGCCAAAAATATTGTTGAGCCAATTTGTTATAGGTCTTTTCAATACCTAAATGGCCTGCCTGATGTGTATTATGTACTTCAAATAGTACTCTTTCTTTATCCGGTTTCGATATTACTAGTTTCCAGCTGTCCAAATCACCCATAATTGGGTCGATATATGGGTCTAGACGATGTTTATACAAGCATTGATTTTCAACTTTCCAGTTTGGGAATTTTCCTGAATTATTAAGGACTTCTTGTATTCGAGAGGTATACCAATCAGTGTTTTCCACTTGTTCAGTTGTAGCAATGCTGAATGCTTCTTCAGCTAGTCGAGATAGTGCATCAGGAACTTTGTGGAGTGCTCCTTTTCTATGTACTATCTCCATGTTATAGGCTTGGAGAGCAGTGGCCCACCTCGCTAGTCTGCCAGTGGGATCCTTGAGGTTATGCAACCATTTCAAACTACTGTGATCAGTGATCACTTTAAAGTGCTCTCCTAGCAGATAACCTCTAAATTTTTCCACGGCCCAAATTACGGCTAGACATTCTTTTTCGGTCACCGTATAGTTCCTTTCTGCTTTTGATAACGTGCGACTTGCATATGCTATCGGATGTTCTTCTCCATCAAAGTCTTGGGTGAGCACCGCACCGAGTGCATAGTCGCTTGCATCTGTTTGCAGACAAAAGGGTTTGTTTGGGTCTGGTCGAGCTAAGACTGGTAAGAAGTAACAACAGTGTTCCGAAAGCGTACTGTTGAACTTCCCCCCAATGCCAAGACACTCCTTTCTTAAGGAGTTCGGTAAGTGGCAGTTTCGTTTCAGCAAGAGATGGCATAAATCGGGCATACCAGCCTACTATACCTAAAAATCTACGAAGTTGTTTCAGATTTTTCGGCGGTGGATAATTCAAGATTGGGCTTATTTTATCTGGATCTGTTTTCAGTCCATCCCTATTGACGACATAACCTAAGTATTTTATTTCGGGACAACAAAATTCAGACTTCTCCCTGTTTATTTCCAGGTTGACGTCGTTTAGTCTTTTGAGTGTTCTCTCCAACCAATGGAGGTGTTCCTCAAACGTATTTGTTGTGATGATTATGTCATCCATGTACACGAAAACGGATGGCTGCCATTCCGGGCCAAAGATATTGTCCATTGCTCTCTGAAAGGTAGCAGGAGCATTGCATAGGCCGAAAGGAAACCTTGTAAATTGGAACAATCCTTTTCCAGGTACCGAGAATGCAGTCATTTCTTTGCATGCTTGTGTCAGAGGTATTTAATGATAAGCACGACTAAGATCTATTTTCGACAAATATTTCGTGTTTCGAAGATTATCTAAAAGTATATCCATATGAGGAAGAGGGTACGCGTCTTTTCTTGTGACCTGGTTTGGGGCCCGATAATCGATACAAAATCTAATCTTATCTCCTGGTTTCGGTACTATAACCGGACAGCTACTCCACGTGCTTTCGGAAGGTTCAACAATACCTTCAGCTAGTAGTCTGTCAACTTCAGCGTACGCTTTGGTTAATAGCTTAGGAGAAATACGACGAGTTCTCAGCTTTATTGGCGCGTGATTTTGTACGTCGATATGGTGAGGAGTAATTCGAGCGACGCCCAGCGTGTCCTTTAAGCTTGGGATAGTTAATTTTTTAATGAGAATGTCTAACGATTTTGTTGTTGTGGTGTTAATTCCACAATTCCTTCGAGAGATGCAATTGCTACGAATACACTGGGGTCAGTGTTACGAGGGTAGAATGGGCGCACGCTATTTCGAGGTGTGTGCCATGTTCTAGTTTCAAAACCTATTTTCATTTTAAAAATCTCGAGAAGGTCGATACCAATAATGACGTCATAGTTCAATGATTTCGATATTTTCAATTGAACTAATTTTTCTTCATTGTCGATCTTGAAGATTAGCTCTGCTGAGCCTCCTACGTTTTCTAGTTGACCATTTGGCATGACCATGCAAGAAGACGAAGGTACGATTTTCGATTTGATTAGTTCAGCTGGTTTTGGCCCAAGATATGAGACGACAGAACCTGGGTCAATTAAAGCTGGGAATACTTTCCCCGATAGTTCGATGTTCAAATAAAATCTATTGTCAAATGTTCCTATTGGGGCTGCGAGCCATTTCGATTGGTTGTCATAGCCACTATTCACGATTTTCTCTTTTGCTTTAAAGAGAGTTGGCATGACCATATTATTAGGGGCCGAATTCTTTGCGGAGGTGGAGCCGGCCCTTATGCTTTTCCTCCTTTTGCGTTTCCCAGGTTGGGATTGCACTTGGCACACGAACGTAGCGTGACACCTTGTTGTCCACGTTTTTGTCTCACAATTATAACAGATTATAACAGATTTGTCACACATTTATAACAGATTAATCCGCTTTTGTCACAGGCTTTCGCACAGTGTCCATTCTTCTTGCATATCCAGCAAGGATATGATTTCTGTGTCGAGACGTCTGGAGCAGGTCCTGTTGTCTCAATTTTCAATGGTTTCAAGGAGGCTTTTTCTATTACCTCCTTTCGATTAGAGGGTTTTGTCTTTCTTGCGTCGTTATTGACGTTCTGTTTATCTTGATGAGTGAACGAGCGTTTCTTGAATCGCTCGGTTGGTTGATACGATTGTTCTAGTTTCCTATTAGATTCTTGTGGATGAGTGCTCTGTGAGACTGTTAGGTGCTTATTTGGATTAGCAACCGCTGCTACTCCAGGTGCCCCTATTTCCTCTACTGCTTGTAGCGATTCGATTGTGGCCGTTTTATTTTTTCGAGTTGTCTTGTAGGCCACTGTTGGGAACATCGTTTGTTCCGGGGTAGGTGGAGCCTTGTAAGCTTTCCTCCTTTCTATATAAATCTCTTCATGTTGTCCCAGAGTTTGCAGTTCTTGAAAGTTTCTGAACTGTTCTCTCTATATCGATCGAAGGTACTCTGGGTGAAGATTTCGATATGCTCTGTCCAGTTGTTCTTGTAGTGACATTTTTGGAATTCTCTTATCCATTAATACTCTTAGAGCCGGAATGTAGATCGCGATGTGCTCATCCAGTCCTTAGGTCCTCGCTTTGATTTCATCCTCTAAGCGAAGTTGGAAGTCTGGAATGCCATATTGCAATCTGAGTGTGTCTGCAAAGTCTTCCACAGAGACCCAATTCTTCGACAAAGGTCTAGACCAATACAATGATTGCCCAGTTAAAATAACCGGTACCTAGCGGAGGATCTTTTGGTCGCTTATCGAGTTGCACTCTTGGCATTCCTTTAATCGTACTATAAATTCTTCGACGTCTTCTTTAAGCTCTCCTGCATAACCTACCTTCCATTTTTGTAGGAGTGTGATAGCACGAGTTTCACGTTGCAGGGAGTTATCCCGTGATTGCGAAATATTCGAGAAATTCGGTTGGAACGACAAATGCGGTGCTCCTGTGGATGCATGACGCGTATTGGGTGGATAACCTATCGGCGATACTGGAAAACCATAAGGTATCTGTCCATATGGCATCGGATAGTAGGGGTTATATCCAAAATAAGGTGGCATCAACGGGTGCGACGAAGGTTCTGCTACTTGACCATACTATAAGTTTTAAGCGAATCTTGAGTAATTCAACGTTTCGGTAGGGTGATGTATGTTTCGTGAGATACTAGCTGTAGTTTCGGTATTACAAGCACGATGAATTCCCGAAATTGCTGGAGGTCTTGGTGGCAGTGCTGTATTCTCTTGTCTTGAGGTTACTGAGCCGTGATTTGAGGCTAATCCTCCCGATGTATACAGACTAGGTTGAGTTGTTTGTGTTGTAAGATTATGTCTCGGTATTGCTCCAAGGGACGATGTACATGGACTCAAGGTTGAAACAGTTGGGTTTCTCACGCCGCCTGCAATTTCAGCTGATCGTAATGGAGACAGTTTTTCTCCTATAATTGGGATAGGATTATCGATTCGAAAGTGTTTCCTAACTGTATTCCTTTCTATTGTCGAGTTATACTGGGGTATCCAATGTTCCATGAAAGAGTTTGCGAGGGTAGTGGTGTCCCTTGAAAGGTTGCTCTTGGTACTGTTAGTGGAATACTAACGTCGATTGGCAGAGTTCGGAGTGTCCTCGTTTCCTCTGCAGTGGTTCTCCCACCACTGTAGACTGTTTCACTAGGTACCGATGTACTTCCGCTGGCAGTCGGTTCGGCTGGATTGTCTTGATCATCTGTCTGACTAATAAAAGACAGATTTCCATCGAGCACATCATTGGGTTCCAATGATACTCGATGTGTTCCCCTGACTTCATCATTATCTACTGCCGGGTCTCACGGAGCGCTTTGGCAGCCAAATAACCTTCTAAGGTCAAATCTAATAAGTCGATCGATGAGGTGCGGTCGGTCACTGTCGCTGTTCAGGTGACAACGCTGTGCACTGGCTACCAGATCTTCTGTTGGTGCGACCGAGAATATTGAGAGCAGTCGCTCTCTTTCTATTGAAATCTCGGCAGCTTCCGATGCTATTTCGTCAGCACTCGCCATTGTTACTGACTTTTACGATAAATGATTCAAATAGTTGAGGGGAGACTCACAAAACGACGAGAATGAAGAAGAAAAAAAAATAGATAGCTCAATCTGTTGATATATTTTTCAACAAAACTTTTGGAATAAAACGAGGGATACACTATATTAGCTCAATGTGGTATAATCATAATAATTCGATTGCTCGTGGCTCATTTGCTCAGATCTATTTTACCTTACGTTTACCAATCACCTTCGAGTTCAAAAAAAAATTTTTATACACCAACGAAAAACAAGAAGCAAAAAGAAATTTTCATCATTAATAGCTTTGGAGTTATGCTGTCACACCACATATTCCATACAAGCAAAGTGAGTATGATCAAAGTTCAAGCAAAAAAAAATTCAAAGTTCGAACACAAAAAAAAAATTCAAAGTAGCGAAGAACCAAAAAAAAATCTAGCAAAAGAAATTTTCGAAATGGTGCAAAAGAATCAAGCAAAAGGTTAATTAGAGCGAGAGCCAGTTCCTTTTTTTTTTTGTAAGTGAAGGTTTATAATTTATAACTTATTTCCGATTTACCTCTGTCTATCGACTCTAGACTGAGTGCACAAGAGCGAAATATATATAATTTCTAACGATGACAAAATTATTACGAACCGAATGTAAACTACAATTATTCTTTCCAAAGAGTTCTTATTGTTTACTACTGAAGTATTACTACATTATATTTTTGTAGTTTCGATAAACAAGTTTCGATAAAAGTTTATTTCAAAAGGATTCTTATCATACTGATATCGAGGGATTACTATGTTTATTTATATTTGTTTCGATAAATAAGTTTCGATAAAATTTCGTTTCGAAACGGTGTAGTGAGGTAGTTTCGATATTGGGGTTGTTTCGATAGGCTTGTTATAGAATTGACATCTATACTTCTCAAAAATATTTTATTTTCAAAATGAATGCTACTGATATTCAAGACACTGAAAAAAATTTTATTCGACAAACGAGAAGCTTCCGAGCACGATAATTATTAAAAATTATTTTCCAATATTGGAGAAGTATTGGATCAATATTGTTCGAGTACCTAGAATCGAATAATGCTTATACTGACTCTAAAAATTCATAAAACTATATAAAGTGTTGTAGAATACTGCAATTTATTAATATTGTACGTTTTCCTTGTTTAACCAAGAGGGAAAAAAATTTTGTTTTGTTTTAGTTTTTTTTTTTGAACCTTGATAACTAATTCCGACCACAAAATTATTACCCGTAATAATTGTATAAATTCACGAAACTGTTGTACTCTTCGACAAGCAAAAGGGATTGAAGGTGTTATGGAAATGTAATCCTTGTTGAAAAGGTCCGATAAAAACTGATAAAAATGTGCGAATTCGGGTGAAAAAACCTCATAGGTTATGAGGTTTTTGCACCCTTTTTATGTGGTTCTATCGGACCATTTCGACAAGGATTAAGCATGCAAGGAAATGTTATTGGCAAAGCTGTTTAGGTATATCGATGCGCATGTGTGAGCATACACATAAATTTTCATGTGTGCTAAACGAAAATTTTTCAAGTGCAAAACATATTAGATGTACATAAAAAATTTTATAATACATTACCTCATGCACAATATATATCCTATACGAGAGGGAAAAAAAGAATTTTATTTTCAATTATGTATGCACTATAATTTACATACGAAGAAAAATTATATTTTCTATTCTATGCACTTTATTTTCAATGCAAAACGAGAACTGTGTATTATTAGTCATGAACGCAATTTGTACGATCAAAAAAAAATATTCAATGTTACAAAAAAAAATATTCAATGTTACAACCCTATTGAAAATAATGACGTCATTTTGTGACGTCATTTTGTGACGTCATTTTATGACGTTATTAAATGACGTTATTGGTTATGTCAGGATTTGAAACAAAAAATGACGTTATTTTCTTAAACTTTAAAAAATAACGTTATTGGAATCTTGCAATAGTCATATTTAACCTATATACTTAATAGAATCGCATTTTGTATTATATTATATATCGCATAACGCTTCACAAATTAATCGCAATTAAATTAAACGCTTAAAAAAATTTTCCCCGACTGGGAGTCGAACCGGCGCCCTCGGGGTACCACGCATGTACCTTAACAACTTGGCCGCTATCGCACGCGTTTGTAATTTTGATTTTGTTCATAAAGTATATATTGAAGTTAAGCTTTATAAAGTATGGCGGCGATACGACCGACACTCACTCGCGTTCTTCCATCACGTTTCGCGAAGTATCTCACACTTGATTTCTCGACACCAAAATCAAGTGTTGGCACAACAATATCTGTGCAACTTACTTTTTTGATGTACAACGACGTTGAAGCCTCTCAAGATTTCGATAGATAGCGATGGTTGAGGGCACGTGGCAATGAAAGTACGAACGATATACAAATCTTATTGCGACGGTTCGAGTGGCCTATTCTAACGGCGTCTCGGAGCGAACAGACAGAACGAAGCATCAAGTGCTCGCGAGTCGGTTCGTTCCGCGAGCTTGCCCCCTGCTCCGTCGCCCGCTTGTCTCTCCTTCGTTCCGCTTCGTCTAGGGTCGCGCATCTTCTAACCTACATTATTTTTTACTTTCTCGACTAGCGACGATTGCGTTGAGTGAGCGAGTACTACAACAGTTCGCATTACACATTTGTATATCTATATATAGCGTCTGAATTCTGATCCTCTTCTCTCTCATGGATCCGCCTACCATCAATATAGTGTAAACAACTTAATGCTCATGTTTCGAGGGTATTTCTCCTCTCGCGACGTTGAGAATATATATCAAAATTTTAACGTGTTTGTATATATCTATATATAGCGACTGAATTCTGACCCTCTTTTTGTACGATTTGTATATCTATTTAGATGGAATAGACTTGTATCGGCAAAATTTGCACATATTTGTGTATCTATATATAGCATCTGAACCCCTCGATAAATTGTCGTTAAACTATGAATTTACAAAAAGAAAACTAAGGCATCGCAAAAGGAAAACAGAGTCCAAATCATACTCTGAGTTACTAGCGTACCAGGGGAGGTGAAGAGGTAGCAGCGCAACACAGCAGGAGCAACTATACGAGAGTTGTCTCTCACGAGCTACCCGCTGCGCGTGTGCCACCTTCTCAGTGCGCTTAGGCGGATGGTCGGAATGGGACCTCTCACGGATCCCCTACCATCAATATAGTGTAACCAACTTAATCCTCAAGTTTCGTCGGTATTTTTCCTCTCGCGACGTTGAGAATATTATCGAAAGTTTGACATGTTTGTATATCTATATCTATGAATTCTGACCCTCTATTTGTACGTATTTGTATATATATATATATA
>UELU01082328.1:0-18887 GCA_900490025.1 Megastigmus dorsalis
TTTCAATAACTTTGTCTAAAAGACCTTCGGCATTGGCATAGACAACAGGACGTAATTGTTTTTCTGCATCGGTTGCGCTTTCACAATCAAACTCGTAGACACCCGTTTTGTAAACATCTGACAATTCTTTCGACTTTTGTGACATATGCTCTCGATAGTTTTTTGGAATAGACCTTCTACCAACATTACACCTACGAAATCAGTAATCTTTCTCATTTCTCTCTGTGAAGCTCCTAGTTGGACTCGAAAATTATCCAATTTATCTTCATCAAAGACCACGATCTTTACAACTTTCTTTACTATAGTCCTCGTACTTCGCCCAGCAGTACTCAAATTCAAATCAATATTGACCCGTCTGCCACTTACATCGGGTTTAGATTGCGCATTTTTTTGAATCATATGTGTTGCAATTTGCTGTTGGATTTTTTAAGGGAGTTTCTCAACCATTTTTAATACATTATCCCTGAGATTTTTGCAATCATGACCTTTCCCTCTGCTAATTTCTTGCAAACACTTAGTGCAATATTTAATCAAATCAACAGAATCACTATTTTTATTCGATAACAGCTGCTCTGCTTTATGTGATTCATAGAATCTAGTAAAAATGTCAATATCCTTATTTATATCTCTAAATTTACCTCTGCCTTTCTCAACTTTTATGTGTCCTTTGGATTTAGCAGTTAAAACATATATAACAATTACAACTAGCATTATTCATACGAGTCTGCTTCGCTAATACTAGCTCTTTATAATTAGGCATAGTTGGCACTTGCCGATTGAAAATTTATTTTTCAACATCAAGCAAAGTCAAATAACACGACCTGCATATACTCAAAGGATATTTTTCATCATTTAGATCATAATTCATACATATAAAATTTTTTATGAGTTTTTCAGTAGATTTACTTATTAAAAATTTTTCTGGCTTTATTTTTCCAATAATAATTTTTCGACCAGATGGGCCACACATTTTTTTTCTGTTATCCTGATGAGAACACGGCGGAGTCATTTTTAAAACATAAGTTTCAAAAATGCAACTCGAAGAGGTTTCATAACTTTTTCGCTGGCATATATGTAACTTCGTCATGACTTTCTCCTATTACAGATTGCATGCGCCACCTAGCGGCATAGAAAGAAGCTTAACATTTTCGGATATTTTGTATTTAGAAAACACGAACTCTATAAAATTAGCTGAAGTATTTAGAGATAAGTCGTAAAAACGAAACCTTTAAATTTATGAACACATCAATAAATTTTCAAAAAAATAGTGTTATTAACAATAAACAATAAATGAATGCTCAATTTGGTCAACTTGGAGTTAAAAACGGATTGTACGCGTGTATCTAAATGCTCCACTTTCCACTTCACGGATGCGCATAGCATAAATACAAAAACGCCCAAAACTTGCGAAACCAATCACTTAGGATTTTCAATTTGCAATTTTTTTCATCTACAAACAATATAGAAACTTTCTGCGTTAGCTGATTTTGGATCATTTTTGGACCACTTTTGCATGCTTCAGGCACACCGTGATATATAGATAGTGATTTAACATGGGGAGAAAGGAAAATGAGAGGTAAGATGAGAAAAATGGTAAGATAGGAATAGGAGAAGGGGAATTAGGCGAGGACAAGCGTCAATAAAATATGCATAAACGGGAAAGCGTGGAAGTGGGAAGAGGGAGACAACACGTTTTTTCATGAAAGGGAGAAGGAGGAGGTATGAAAAGTGGGAAAGAAGGGGGGAAAAGGAGGAAATAAAAATATTAGTATGGAACGCAGCAGGCCTAAAAAGAATAGACGAAAAAGCATGGAGAATGATAAAACAGCACGACATTATAGGAGTCACGGAGACATGTGCAGAAGAAAAAGAGAAAGGAAATTTAAGAAAAAAATAGGGGAGCTCGACCTCATAGTAGAAGGAGCAAGAAGAAGAAAGAAGAGAGTAAGGGCGATAGTTGGAATAATGCTAGGGATAAAAAGGGCGTAGGGATATGGGAGAAGGGCACGGAAGGGCAACAGAAAAGGCAAAATGAGGAAATAATGATAAGAGAAGCAAGAATAAAAGGGAAAAAAGGGGGTAGTATACATGAGAGAAAAAAGAAGAGACGTGTGGAAAATAATAGAGAAAATGGGCAGAGAAGAAGGGAGGGAAAGAATAATAATAATAGGCGATTTCAATGTAAGAACTGCGGAAAAAGGAAGTTGGCCATGGACAGAGAGAGAGGAAGAAAATCCAGAGATAAAACAGAAAACAAAGAAAAAAAAGAGATGATAGAAAAGCTAGAGGAGTTAGGGATGGCAATATGAAATGGGGGAAGAGAGAGAGACGAAGAAGGGGAGTGGACTTATATAGGGGCAAGAGCAAATACCATAATAGACTACGTAATCATTAGTGAGGAAGCGGAGAATTGATAAGATGGAAAGACAGGATAAAGAGGAAACACAGATTGGTCGAAGAAAGGAACGAAAGAGTTCAAGGAAGGGATAAAGGGCGTAATAACAAAAGGAGAATGGACAAAATTAAAGAAAGAAATACAGAAGAGTATAAAGAAAGTAGAATTGATAAAGAAAGTAGAGAGGATAAATAAATGGTGAGACAGGGAATGCACTGAAACTAGGCAGAAATTAAGGGCAAAAGAATAGAAGGAGAGGAGTGGAAAAGGGCAAAGATAGAATATAAAAGGATGATACAGAGAAAAAAAGGGGAGGAGATAGATAGGTCAGTGAAAGTAATAAGAATGGATAAGAGTGGGAGTAAAATGTGGGAAGCGGTGAGAATGGGACTGAGAAAGAGCAGGAGTGGGATAGAAGAAGAAATAAAGAAGGAACAATGGTATGAATACTTTAAGAAGCAAATGGAGGGAAGAAACATAGAAGAAGGGGGAATAAAAAGAGAGTACGGAGGAGATTGATGGATAGAATAAGAAGAAGTGAGAAATGCGATAAGGAAGATGAAAGAAAGAAAAGCATCGGGGAAGGATGGAATAGGAAACGAAGCATGGATAAACGGAAGAGAAGAACTAGGGAAAGAGTTAAGGGACTGCTTGCAAAAAATTTGGGAAAAAGGAGAGGTGCCTGAAGAATGGCGCATGGGAATAGTTGTACCGATATATAAGAAAATAGAAAAGAAGAAGGTAGAAAACTACATAGGTATAGCACTGATGGACTCTAGATACAAAATATAAGCAGAAATCTTGAGGAAAAGACTGGAAGACTACCTAGAAGAGAAAGAAGCGTTACACTACATGCAATTTCGTTTCAGAAAGGGAAGAGGAACGCTAAACACAATATATGCACTGAAAAGTGTAATTGGAAGAGAGATAGCAAAAGAGGGAGGAAGGGCACTGGTGCTATTCGCGGACATGAAAGCAGCATTTGTTAAGATAGGAAGGGAAGTAATAAGGAACGTGATGAAGAAGATGGGAGTGGAGAAACAGTTGAGAGAAAGAATAGAAGAGCTATACCAGGAAACAAAGTGCAGTATAAGGATACGAGAAGAAGAAACAGAGGAATTCGAGGTAGTAAAGGAAGTGAAACTAGGATCTGAGCCCAGCACTATTTAATGTGGCGATGGCAGACCTGGAATGGAAGATGAAAGGGATACAAGAGGGAGGTTTGGTGATAGGGAGAAACAAGATACGGACGCTATCATACGCGGATGATGTAGCACTATTAGCTAATAACGAATGCGGAATGAAGTAAACGATGAAGAAGCTAGAGAAATAAATGGAAGAAAAAGGGTTGAATCTGAATGTAGAAAAGGCAAAAATGATGGAATTCAGGAAAGGAGGAGGAAAAAGAAAAAAAGGGAAATTCGAATGGAAAGGAGAAAAGATTGATAAAGTGAAAAGCTTCATATATTTAGGATACAGAATGAGTGGAAACAACGGCAAAGAAAGTCATGTTAAATATATAACAAATAGAGCAAAAACGATTATGGAAAAAATATGGAGTTTAGGAAAAAGGAAAATACACACGGACTGGAACAGAAGGATGAGAACATTCGACGCAGTGGTAGAAAGTATGATGTTATATGGGGCAGAAATGTGGGGGTGGAAAGAAAGAGGAGACACTAGAGATTCAAGAAAGAACACTAAGCTACGTGATAAGATGGGAAACGGAAAGAGAAAAAATGAAAATAAAAGCAGGAAATAGAGCAATGAAGTACGAAGAAAAAATTAAAAAAGAGAACAGAGGGACCACAAGAGGGGAATGTATGGCGGCGATGCTAATAGGAGAAGGGAAAAGAAGGATAGAAAAAGCGAGGAAAAAATTCTTTGAAGAAAAAGGCTGGTCAATGGAGGCAGCGAATGGAAAGATAAAAGAGGAAGAAGGATGGTGGGTAGAAATAGAGGATAGGCTTAGAGATATAGAATGGTAAAAAACAAAAGTCGAAAAAGAAAACTCAACATTTGCGAGGGAGTTTGGGAAGTGGATGGTAGAAGACCAGGTGAGGATACAAAAGGAATATCTAGCAGGAACAGGGAAGAATATAGGAAAAGAATTTAAAATAATAGCTAAGTACAGATTAGGGGGAGACGGAAACGGGTGTAAATATTGGCTACATGAGAAGAAAAGGAAATGCAGGTTACGCGGAGAGGAAGAAGAGCCTATGGAGCATGCGGTGAAATACTGTGAAGTAACAGGGAAGGAAGAAAGAAAGCGAAAAGTATAGGGATGTGCTGTATGCAATAGAATGGAAAAGAAGAAGGAAAAAGGAAGAACAAAAGAAGAAAGAGATAAAGGAGGAAATATAAAAAGAGCGACAAGAGAGGTAAAGAGGGATAGTTACACGGAGTATGAGTGGAGAGGGCAGATAGATATAGCAGTCTAGAAAAAACAAGGAAAATAAAGAGGAAGGCGAACCCACTTACTCGCGGCGTACTGCCTGCCCGAGTCGGGGTAGTCACTCACCCGAAAGAGGCGAGCAGCAGTCCGCTTGTACAGGGAGCGCAGCGTATGTCATGTTTTTCTCAGCAGCTCTCCCGACGAGTACAGCAGCTCCCCCTTTTTTCTCTCAGTGCAAGATTAAAATATTATTGTTTCTGTTTAAATATTGAATACAAATATAAAAATAATTAATGACTATTGTAAGTAAAAGCAATAAATGATAATTAAAATTTATCAAAGTTTATCAAGTTTCAATATACAATGTATTCCAGCTATTTAATTATATGTGCTCTATTTAGGTAGTTTGAATTCATTCAAGTTGTTGTACTCGTAGACATGGGAATATCAGGGAGTAAGAGAAATAAAAAGAATACAAAAGATGGAAATGAAATATCTCAATGATAATGATTTTATTCACTAATGTACATTCCGACACGTGATGACATAATCAACGATATTGTATAATGCTTGCTGGTCGGAACCATGCGACTCTTACGATCGGGAACTTCCAAAATACTGCGCGTTTTCGTCGGAAGCTAGCACGAGACAAACGCTGCTCTCATTCTACATGTTCCTTTTATGAGGTCCACTAAACCTTCTGGAACTATCTCAAAGGTGTAGATCAGTGCGAGTTCTAAAATCTCTCAACAAGTCCCTTTGTAAAAAAGTTACCTTCTATATCGTTTTATTTTTAGTGTTATAGATATAATTATAAATCCAATTACTTGCGTTTTTTTTGTTCAAAGAACTTTTACCTAATGGGGATGTGTTAATCGATGCGTAGTTCTCTGTATAAGATTTTTATGCATTTGATTTAAATGACCCGATACTATCTGATCTTTTCTAAAATAACTTTCTAATTTAAGAAACCTATTCTATCTTTTTTCCGCCTAAAGAACTATTTTCATTTCCTACATAATTTTTATTACTAACTGTTTCTGCTGCGTGAATTATTATTATATTATTAAAATAATTATTTATTATTATGTAATATTTATAATTAATTCAACTTCTATTGTAGAGAGCAGCTACAGTGACATATGCTTCATCCAAATCTCATTTCTGCTATTTTTCTGTACGATATTGATTGTGCGTCTTTCATATCTTCAGAATATCAATCGCAAGTACCATGGATAAACAAATAATTATTAAAACACATTAAAGTTCATTTTCCCCGAAACTGTCAATTCAATGAGCTACGCACATGCACCCTAATCAGCGCTATTATTCCTCAATTATTTGCAGCACCTTTTATAGCATTTTTATGTGGTGAAAAAAATTGTATTAGAGGTTGATGTTTGCAAGCTCGCGAACTTCTTATCAGTTTAATTCGGCGAATCGAGCATTTTAATTCTGTTTTCTCTTGCATATCACTTTCATAGTCAATTGCATTTTCCAAATTGTTTAAATAACGGTTTAAGACGGAATTTAACATTGGTATTCTATTAAGATTACCCACTGTCGCTGCTCCCAATAAATAATCAAAATTCAATTATTTTCACTCTATCTCCAATAGTTTCCGAGATATTAAGCCTCAAAGTTTTTGCTTCATTTTTTTCAAATAACTACAGCTTAAAATTCAGTCGTAATATCTCGGAAACTATTGAAAATAGAGAGAAAATAAGTGAATTTTAATTTTCTATTGAGAGAAGAGTAAAAATATAATGTCGATGTTCATGTCATCTTTAACGATTAATTAATAATTCATTATGAGCGAGAGAGAACAGAATTAAAACACCGGATTCGTCACTCTTGGAGGCACAATTATCCCGTATCTTCGAGGGTGTCAGCCTCACCCAGGATGAAAAGCCCTAAACCCATCTCGAAATGTACGGACCACTCCGAGTCGAGGTCCGATTGTTCCTCCTCCTCATCCGCATCATCGTAGTACTCCTCCTCTTCCTCGTGCTCCTCTTCCTCTTCCTCTTAATCGTACTCCTCCTCTTATACCTCCTCGTAGTCCATTTTTATTCAATTGTCACTTAACTTAAAGAATTGTCAGTAAACTTAAAAATTGTCACTTAACTTAAAAATTGTCACTTAAAACATTGTCACTTAACTTAAAATTGTTACTTTAAAAAAAATCTAGCCCAGGCACTTGGGGCAGACCAAGCACTATTGTAAAAAGAATATCGCCAAGGTTGTCGAATACTCATTTTCCAGAAAACTAGTGGACCGTATGTACACTTTACTCCTTTACGTATCTTTGATTTCTCAATGCGTAGAAGTCGCCGTCTGTCCAACACACGCATTTTGTCTATTTTATCAATTATATAAGCCTTTATAAGTCAATTTATAAGCCTTTATACACTTTGGGCAAACCCACCCAGTACAACAAAAACAATAGTGCCACGATGTAAGCAGGTTTTTCCTATGGTAACGCACTAAAAAAGCTCACACACTTGTAGGCTCTCGAAATTCTTGGAGTCTCGGGTCTTTCAACGAACACATCACTTTCTATAACGCTGTCTGTAACACCACCAATATTTTCACTACTAACTAAAACTTCAAATACTTCGGAGACATTTGACTCTCGCTCGATATCAATATCTGAGATATCCAGATAACATAAGTTTTTGTAATCCTTGTTCGTCGAACTGTTACTTAAACTATCGCTCGATGAGTTATCACTTAACCGTCTATATTTGTCTTTTTCTAACAACGCTAGGTAGCGCGCGAGTTATATGATCCAGCCTCTCAGCATCTCTTCTTTAGCAGTCGATAGCTTGACCACCTTATTATATCTGTGGAATGTCAACAAACCAAGAGACTAAGCATCGTCCAGCTGCTGCCGTGACCTGGAAGACACAGAAGATGAGCAAAACCATAGAAAAGACAAGAAAATATCACTATTATAAATACCACCCTCGTGCCGGCGACGGGTCATTCTCTGTCGGCCATGCAAGCTGTAAAGACGTATGTCAATAAAAAGAATCTTAAACTACTTACCTTATTTATTTCGTTGTGTGTATGTTTAAATGTGTTCCATCACCTGCGATCGGGCTCTCTCACGACCAATAACATAACTGGCGCTGCGGACAGGATTATTACGAGGCTGTAAAATTCGGATTCTCCTCCCACTAAACTGGACGGAAATCATTGACGAAGGAAGTAGCTAGTGTTTCAACCCCATCGTCGCAGTATACACGTCAAGCTGCGAGTCTAACTACGCATTGAGTCACCAGAAATCGTCAAAGAAGAACAGTAAGGCTTTCAAATTTCCTACCTTCCTACTTAAATCCTAGAAATACGATTGATCGATTTTACAAATAAATACAAAACAATGACTACATTAACGTTAGATCAATTTAAATTGAGATTATGCATATGGCGTGACGCAAACCCCATATACGAAAGCGAAACGAGATTTTTATCTCACTTTCTGCAATAGTGTGATAAATTCATCGAGACTCTACATACTAGTGACGAACTAATTAATGAATCGTTATTTTCTCTTATAAAACCAAAAATACGCGGATAAGCACTAGATTTAATAGTAGCTAATAAATCTACCATCTGGGTAGATTGTAAAAGATTACTGACAAACAGATACAGTGATCTTAGTTCGGAAGAATTATTATTTAACAAACTTAGTACGTGTTACCAATAAGCTAATCAAAATTACGAAAAATACGCTGAAGTTAAACAGTGACTAAATAAAATTTCGGAAGCAAGAACAACTTTAGACAAAATAATAATCAATCAAAAAATCAAAATTATCAACCGATGCCCATGTCAATTAGCACCAGAAATACGAATAGACCGCACAATAACTTTAATAAGCCAAGTAATATGCTGTGCAACCCAATTTTACACCAAGAACGAATAGTGCAAATCAAACAATGTCTTTAGAAGTACGGGGGTCCGAATTTTATTTCGGAAGAACTGTACCATCAACAAGAGCAACAAGAAGAGGCAAACTATCGAGACGAACCAGTTTTGATAATTCAAGATACATCTAGCTATGGAGACAAGGAATCTTTTAGTTATGAAAATTTTCAGCCGGACCCGGACTTAATCTCGGAAATTCACCAGAGTTGCCACACCTCGTAACTACGAATCCACCATTAAAACTACTTATCGATTCTGGAGCTTCATCATCTATAATAATCCGGAAAATAGTATAGTTTTGAAGTAAAATTTATGCATAAAGCAACAAAGGGCACACACGCTCTTGAATGTCCAATTTCACAAGCATTCGGAGATACCAGACCTATTACTTTTCTTATAGCAGCTTGGCACTCTGTTTACGAGTCCCTTATTGGACATAAAGATTTACAGAAATTAGAGGCAAATATGAATTATAAAACATATATTTAGCACTCCAAAATTTGAAATAAATTACCTAAAGAATACACCGGATAAATGCAAGACCATTTAATTAAATCACTTAAAAGATATAACATCACAAAAAATGTACCTGCCACGTGAACAATGAAGAGAAACATAAGATTATTTCACTATGTTGTCGCGTCTTACGGAACTAACTGAAAGACGCAACGCCACCTCCCTCATCTCAACTCACTCTCTACAGCTTCAGTCAAGACAAAGAAAGGCATACTTCTTAGATATCTAACACATCCGCCAGCGCAAGTGTCAAGAATGAAATTTATAGCCGAGCGCTGTATGACTAGCTATGAATGTACGCTAGTTCGAGTACAGAAGAAAATACGCCGACATCGGATGTCATTTCGCTCATTAGGGCAGCAAGTAATTTATTTTTATTCAAATTATTTTTTATATTTTAATCGTTTTATTTATATATATATATAATTGTATGTATAGGTACTTATGCAGACACTTTTTAAAATTGATTTTAATTGTATAATAACCTAAAACCCCACAACCCCCGACCCCAATAATGTTCGCCTGCGGCGCCCGCTTCTGTTTAATAAAGAAATAATTATCAAACTCTAAAAAGGAAAAAATATATGTACAATAACTTATATGGATACTTTATAAAGTAGGTTATAATTGTATGATAAATAAAAATATTTTAAACTCCCGTCTCAAATATTGTTTGCCTGCGGCGCCCGCTTCTGTTAGTAAGAAAATAATTATCAAAAAACCAAAAAAAAAATTTTTTTGAGTCAGCATAAGTACCGTTCTATGTATTAAAAATTCATGTACTTATACGCCAGTCCGCATAAATACACTTTTGTTTGCATAAGTCACGTTTCATGTAAGAAAGGGTCCGCATAAGTTACGATACATGCAAATATATGTATATATATATAATATTTTGTAGTTGTCTTGCCAAACTATTGTTATTGCAAAATTAATAAACAAATTGAATGTAAAATCATATCTGAGGAATTTTATCATGGCTTAATGTACTCTGGAGTTTCAATATCATTCATTATGAATTTAGCAATAGACTTGTAATTTATAAGCTTTCTAAAACTATTGTTATTGCCAAATTAATAAATAAATTAAATGTAAAATCATATGTTCAGAATTTTATCACGATGAAATGTACTTTGTAGTATCGATATTACTCATTATAAAGTTAGCAAAAGCCTTGCAATTTAACTTTGTAAAACTATTTTTATTGAAAAATTCATAAATAAATTCAGTATCTCATGTAACCTAAAGTTATCTAAACGAAAAAATAACTGACGGGTTTATGACATCTCCGATTGTCAATATGGTAAGAAATAAACAATTTGACATTGCAAGAATGTTGTTACTGTAAAATCAATAAGCAAATTAAGTGGTTCAATTATCCTCAAGAATTTTCTAATTGAAAAATTTATTCAGGAGTTTTCGATTTCTTTGACACGGCAATCAGTGTCATTGCAAAATTAATAAACTAATTTAGACGTTTATGTGAATTAAAGACTTTTGTAGCCGAAAAATACTCATAGTCCGCATTAATTATTAATAGAGCATTAATTTTTAGGTCCCCTCGGTAATTTGGTGTTACTTTATGTTTTTCGGTGCGCTGAATCGATTTTTCGAGGGTACCAGGTCCAAAAGTGGTCCCCTAAATTGTTATTAACAAATTAATTGTTTAAATCGCTATATCTTTTGTTCTACAAAAGCTATTAGGGTCTACTTTATGTGAATTTGTTCGTTTTTGAAATACAAATCTGCTTGATTTATTATTTTTCAAAAATATTAAATAAATCAAATGTTATTGATAATTTAGTGCAAAGAGGTACCTTTTTCACTCTACGCGCTCATTCTTTTGCTTGTATCTTTGGTTCTAATTAAGATTTTTAAACTTAGAGACTTTCTTTGTAAAGGATAATGTTTTGTCTGTTTAGAAAAATAATAAATAACGAACTTTTATGTTAAACAATAATTTACGTTACCGAAAGCTGTAAAATATAAAAATATTAGAAAATTAATTTGTTTCTAACGCTTTATAACAAGGGTTTGAATGGCTTTAGAGACATTTAAAATACGTCAAACTGTTGGTATTTTCATCAGAAATATACTTGATTTTGTTTTTTTCAAATATCTTAATTGGAACGAAAGTTATAGTAAATTTCGTGAACATTCATTTTTAAGCGATACGCATTGTCCGGGCGCTAGGAGGAGTTTAGCATTACTTTTAGGTCTCTTGTTTAATATTTAAATCCAATTAGATGAAAGAGTAATTAAAAGCTAAACTCTTGCACCATAAGCCCGGCGCTATCAAGTTGATAAATTCGATAAAATTCTTGACTATCTTCGATCATTTTATACATTATAAATAATCGAACCTTAAGTTTTTACACCAAATAACTTGATGCGTTCTATTGGCTAAATGATTATCGCTTAAAAAGAATATTCTTACACCTTGGTTTTAGATGCATTAATATATAATAAGTCTTTATTTTACTATTTGATTTACATTACATTTTACATCTTAAATTAAATAAATTCAGTTTCTAAACTTAATTTTATCCACTTTGTACAATAATGTCATCGTTTTTTTTTTCTTTCCACCTATCTATATTTTCTTCTTTTTAGTTCTTCTTCTCTCTTCCTTACTTCTATCCTCTCTTGTTATTCCTTCCCCCCTTACCCCTCGAAGCGTTCTATCTCCCTTTTTTCCCTATTCCATCTAAATTTCTTCCCTTCTATTTTCACCCATCTATTTGATTTTTCTATTATTAGGTTTATTCCAACTTCTCTCGCTTTTTTCTTCAGCTCCTTTGCTTTTTCCAGCAGCCTCCATCTGTCTGCTCTTTCCTCCTCGCTCAGCCATTCGTCAATTATGTAGATCCCTTCCTCTCTGATTTCTTTTTCCATTCCCCACAGCCTTTCTTTATCGTCTTCCTTCTCGAAAATCACCCACCCCTTGTACTTTCTCTCCTGGAAAACTTCCAGCTTCCATTTTTTTATTCCTATTTTCTTCTTCATCCATTCTTCCAAACCCATTTCTCTGCTTCTCACTCCTTTCTCAATCAGTAGTCCTCTCTCCTTCCTTTGTTGCACCCAGTTACTTTCTTTTTTGTTTTCCTCGGTCTTTTTTCTCCTACCTTTATCTCTTTATTTTCTTTTTCTTTATCTTTTTCTTTTATCTTTTCTACCTCTATTTTTTCCTCGTTCTTTTCCTCTATCTGTAACTTCCACTCTTCCCACTCCAGTTCCATTAACGCCATTTTATTTTTTATAACCTCTATCTGCTCGTCTTTTTTCCTTGTGCTGTCCTTCATTGCCTTCAGTTCCACTCTCAATCTTTTGAACTCTAACTTCCATTCTTCTTCCCTTTTTCCCTCTTCTACTTTCATTCTTTTTATTTCTTCTTTCAGCTTTTCCACTTCACTTTCCCAAACTTTTTTCCCTCCCATTTCTTACTTCTTTTTCTTTTCTTTCCTTTTAACTATCTGATCTCCACGTGCTCTGTTGTTTCTTTTCATTAACCTCTTTTTGTGTATCGCTTCTCATCCATAGACTCTGACGTGCCTCTTAGACCCCCAACTCTCTATTCCGTTTCTGACTCCTTCGTTCCGTTCCGTTCCATATTTTCCATACCTTTTTCTCGTTATTCCTTTTTCTTTTATCTCGTATTCCTTTCCATTTCTGTTTCTTCTCTTCGCATCATTCTTTCTTGTTCCTCCTTTCTTCTTCTTCTTTTCCATTCTATCTCACACATCACGGCCCTATTTTTTCTCCTTCCTTCCATATCGTTTCCCAGTTTCTTTCCCTTTTTCCTGTAATTGCACACCTTTTTACTACGTGTTCCATTGATTCTTCCTCTATCCCACATAATCTACATTTCCTCTTCTCTTCTTGTAGACAATATTTGCTACCATTCCCATCTCCTCCCAGCCTGTATTTTGCTACAATTGTGAAGTCTTTCCCCTTGTTTATGCCTGTTCCCACTAGATATTCTTTCTGCATCCATATTTGTTCCTCCACCATCCATTTCCCGAATTCTTTTGCGAATTTCGAATTCTCAATCATCACCTTCGCATTCTGCCATTCTATATTTCTGTCTCACTTCTACCTCAGCCCACCACCCTTCCTCCTCTGTGATTTTTTTGTTCGCCGCCACCGTTGACCATCCCTTATCTTCGAAGAATTTTTTCCTCTCGCTCTCACGTCGTTTTTTCTTCTCCCCTTACCACCATCGCCAAACATTCTGCTCTTATCGTTCCCCTTTCCTCCTTTCTTATTTTTTCTTCGTATTTCATCGCTCTGGTTCCCGCTTTTATTTTTAACTTGTCGCTTCTTGTTTCCCATCTTATGATATGTCCGGGCGTTCTGCTGTTTAATTCTAGTGTCCATCTCAGAAATCTTTCTTGAATTTTTTCTACCTCACCACTTTCCTTCCACCCCCACATTTCCGCTCCGTATATCAATATGCTTACTACTGTTGCATCAAATATTTTTTATTCTTCTGTTCCAGTCTGTTCTGATTTTTCTTTTCCCAACACTCCATATTTTCCCCATTACCATTCTTGCTCTACTTGTCACGTACTTTATGTGATTTTCTTCTCCGTTGTTTCCACTCATTTTGTAACCTAGGTAGTTAAAGTTTTTTACTTTCTCAATCCTTTCTCCTTTCTATTCAAATTTTTCTTTTCTTCTTCTGCCTCCTCCTTTTCTAAATTCCATAACCTTTGTTTTTTCTACATTCAGCTGTAGTCCTTTTCCTTCCAGGAATATTTCCATTTTCTTCATCATCTGCTTCAGTCCCCCTTCATTGCTTGCGTACGACAGTGTCCATACTTTCTTCCTTCCTATTACCAGTCCTCCTTCTTGTACATTTTTCATCCTTCCCTCCAGATCAGCCATCGCTATGTTAAATAGTACTGGACTCAGTGGGCAGCCTTGCTTTACTCCTTTTGTTACCTCGAATTCTCCTGTCTCCTCTTCCCCTATTCTTATCCTACATCTCGTTTCTGCATATAGTTCCTCTATTCTTTCTCTCAGCTGCTTTCCCACTCCTAGGCTCTTCATTGCTTTCTAGATCACTTCTCTCCTTATTTTATCGAAAGCCCTTCTCTTCCTATCTCCCTTCCTATTAAACTTTTTAGGACATATATCGCGTCGATTGTGCCTCTTCCTTTTCTAAAACCAAATTGTGTGTCGTCCAATTTTCCACTCCCTTCCAGGTAATCATCTAACCTTTTTCTCAGAATTTCTGCATAAATTTTGTATCCCGAATCCATCAGCGATATACCTCTGTAGTTTTCCACCCTTTTTTTATCCCCTTTCTTGTATATTGGCACCACTATTCCCATCCTCCATTCCTCTGGTGTTTCCCCCTTTTCCCATATTTTTTGCAGGCATTCTGTTAACTCTTCCTCCACTTCTTCTCTTCCTTTGATCCATGCTTCGTTGCCTATACCATCCTTCCCTGCCGCCTTCCTCTCTTTCATTTTCTTTATTGCTGCCCTTACTTCTTGTACTTCTATCCTCGATTCCTTACCATATTCTCTTGTTTCTTTTTTATTTCTTTCTCCCTCCTCTATCTCCCTTCCCTCCATCTGTTTCTTAAAGTAATTGAACCAGTCTTCCTTTCCTATATCCTCGTCTATGCCTTTTCTTCCCTTTCCTAGACCATTCCTTATCACCTCCCACATTTTTTTCCCACTCTCATCCTCCTTTATCTCGTTTACCACTCTATCTACCTCCTCTTCTTTTTTTCTCTATATCAAATTTTTATACCCGTACTTAACCTCTTTCCATTCCTTGTGATCGATTTCTCTTTTCCATAGTTTCTCCCTTTTTTCTAACAGTTCCTTCTTTCCTTCGCTACATTCTTTATCCCACCACCCATTTTTTTCCCTCCTCTCTTTATTTCGATTTTTTTTCGTGTTTTTCTGAATTTCTTCTTTTAGTCTCTTCCACTCGCCCTCTGCCCTTACTCCCCTCATCTTTTCATTGAACTCTTTGACTCCTTTCTCCGTCCAATCAGTTCTCCATTTTCTTTGTTCTCTCCTCTCCTCTCTCTTTACCACCCCTTCCATTTTATCGATATTGGCAGCTGGTCTGATTCTCCCTTGTTTAATACTTTTATTTCCATTATCTATTATCGTGCTTCCTCTGGCTCCAAAGTAAGTCCATTCCCCTTCTTCATCCCCCTCTCTCGCGCCATTTTCTATTGCCATCCCCATTTCTTCCAGCCTTTCCAGCATCTCTGCTCCTTTGTTCTTTAATTTGTCCCTTGATCTTCTACCTCCCTCTATCCATGGCCAGCCCCCTTCTTCCGCTGTTCTAGCATTGAAGTCTCCAATTATCATTATCCTCACCTTTTCTTCTTCTCTGTTGACCTTCTCTATTATTTTCCATACTTCTCTTCTTTTCTCTCTCATATGTACTACTCCCAGTACCCACCTTTTGTTCTCTAATATCACTTCTCCCCATACTATTTCCTCGTTTTTTCTTTCTTTCTCCCCCTCCTTTTCTCTCTCCCGTGATCCTACGTTTTTTTAATGCCCAGGATTATTCCTCCTATTGCTCTTCCTCTCTTCTTTCTCCTCCTTGCCCCTTCTATTATCAGATCAAAGTTTTTCAAATTTTTTCTTATATAGTCTTCTTCTTTTTCTTCCAACCACGTCTCCGTTATCCCTATAATGTCATGCTCATTTATCAATTCCCACTTTTCTTCACCTGTATTTTTCAGTCCAGCTGCGTTCCAAGCTAAAATTTTTACTTCCCTCCTCTCGTCCCCTCTTTCCCCTCTACTCCTCCATCCCTTCTTCTCTCTCCGGAAAAAACCTTTCTCCTTCTTCGTCCCACTTCAACGGCCTCTCATTTATCCATATTTTGTTGTAGCTGGTTCTCACTTGATTCTTTCTTCCCCTCTCTTCCCTTGCAATTCTTCTCATTTCTTTTTTCATTTTCCTTTCTCCCCAAGTTAGATCGCTATCTATATACACTCTTGTCCCTTTCAATTTGGCTTTAATTTTCATAATTTCAATTTTCCCCTCCCATGTTTCACATTCTACCCCTATTTTATCTCCCCTTACCCCCACCCTCCTTGTGTTTCTTACCTCCACTTCTAAGTTCAGCTTCTCCTTTATCCAGTTTTGTACGGACCGCTTCTCGTTTCTCATTCCTTCTGTTCCTGTGATTATAATGTTTTTCCTTCTTCTTTCTTTTTCTATCTCCTCTAGGTTCTTTCTAAGTTTCACTTCTTGTTCCTTCCTTTTATCTTGCACTTCCTTCCAAACCTTCTGCTCTTCCTCTCTTCTCTTTTTCCACTCTTCCTCCACCCCGTCCATCTCCCTTTCTGACGTCCTCTCTCCTACTCCTTCCATTATTTTTCTTTCTAGTTTCTTTTCTATTTCTGACACCATCCTCTCAAGTTCTCCTTTTGTTTCTCTACGGTTTTCTTTCATACCTTCTTCTATGTCCCTTACCCTGACCTCTATTGTTTCCCATTTTTTTTCCCATTTTTTTCCCACTCCCTTATCGCTTTTTTCACATTTCCCTCTACCGTCTCCATCCTCTTCTCCAGCTTGTTCTCCAGCTCGTCCAGTCTATCCAGAACTTTATTCCATATCCTCGCCATCTCTTCTTCTTCGATCACCTCCTCTCCCTCCCTCTCTTCTTCCTTCCTGTCCTTCTTGTTCAGTTGATAGTAATGGGTTATCTTCTCCTCGTTTGGGCTGTCTCTATTTTTTCTCTTCCCTTCTGTCTTTTTTCTCTCCTCGATGTTCCTTCGTTTTCTCTCTTCTATCCATGCGTCTTGCAGTTGCCCGTATTCCCCGGGTATTGAGTGCTCCTCACTCACGCTCTTGCTTCTTCCTTTGGCTATATCTCTCACTTTTCCCAACTCTCTCTCCCTCTCCACTCGCTGCATACTCTATGCCTGATCTTCTCTCTCTTTCTCTCTTCTCTCCACGTGTTTCCTTCTCACACTTTTTTCCACTTCACTACTCCCCACCGTCCTTTTTCTTTTCACTCACTTTTTTACTCTGCTTTTTCTCTTTCACCCCTCACTTTTCCTCTTCCACAACTTCTACTCGTTTTTTCCCTTTAAAACTGACACTACCGTACATACTTGTTTACACGTGCACTGCTAGCAGCGCCCCCTAGATGCATTTATATTAAAAAAAAATTAATTAAATCTAATCCTAAGCTCTTACACCAATAAGTCCAGCGCTCTCGAGCTGAGATTTTAAAGGCATAAAAATTATTTTTCTCTTGATTTCTTTCTTTACTTAAACCTCCAGCAAAAACCGTATCGTTAGAACCATTCAAAAATTAAATTATACAAACAACCCTTACAGAATTAGTTGGAATTGGGAATCCGTTCCAATTTAGTTAAGGATAAAAATTTTTTTTTAGTCACGATAAATCCAGAAATCCCAGATTTTTTAAATGACACCCCTGAATTTCATTCGCAATCGGCGATACAAATATGGGCGGAAAATCTATCAGTAGCAGATCTGATAAAACAATTAGCGAAACACTCCTTAAACGTGGAAGGAAATATTACAGATCTGCAAGATAGACTAGCGCGATTTATGGCGATACAACGCGGAATTGAAGAAGTGCCCTGGGACTTTGAGGACACCAACTTCAATTTCACGCGCAGCCTCTGCGCAGAACTACAAAATTTAGGTAGGCAAGAGGCTAACACGTTCAACGCAACGTTTGCGCGTGAAGAACCGCAACAATCGGACAGAAATGAGCGGCAGCAAAATCCGTCAGCGAGACAAATCGAAACCTAAAGGGGAGAAATTTTGAATCCATCTCGCGAGACGGAAAGCCTATCCACGCCAAGAAGTAGCGGGGTAGATTGGGACGCCCCGCTGATTGACTTGACGGACGACGGCTCAGCGACGCTGTTTGAAACAGCGCAGCCGACGGACAACCAAAGCATAGAGAACAGCGCGAGACCGATAGCAAACGCTCAACAGACGATAGCGGCAATCCATGCGTCAAACGATCGCCAAACGGAACATAGAAACATAGAATCGCAACACGTAACATTAAATAATACAAATCCGTTTTTAAGTGATTAGCCGCCAAGACGTAGTTTATTATCCGTCGGAATGGATAGATATCGCGATACGATCTCGGCAGGACCGCGAGTAAATTTCGCTTTCTCTTCAACGGTAATGGCGAATCAAATGACACAGGCGAGGTCGGATTTTGAACGTCATTTAAACAATTTTACGTATGATTTAAATTCACGCGATACAGATCGGAACAGAAATGCGAATCAAACGACCACCGAGACGTTAGGCGCAGAGATCTACAACATTCCGAGACTAAATGCGGAAATCAGGCCGACCGTTCATTCAGCACAGAATATTAGCCAATCACAAGAAAATCGGACAGACACTACATATTTTCCACCGTATTCTCTAAATGGACTGCCTACCAGAGAGAGAGCGCCAAGGACAAACCGTGACTACGAGAATCGAGATAGAATGATACCTCAAGCCACAACATCCAGTCAGGAGCCCAGGCCGACTCGATCATTCGATCCACTCAGCACTACAGTAGTGACAGCATATAAATTTAATCCACGAAAATTAATAAAGGACTGGAAAATTAAATTTACAGGGGGATCAGACTCAAGCGCAGAAGAATTTC
>UELU01082341.1:2570-15694 GCA_900490025.1 Megastigmus dorsalis
CATTTATACACATTCTGGAGAGAGAGACTCGTAACGGAGGAATTGCCCGTTACACGCCCCTCCCCCAGACGCTGGTAGCTTGTGAGCGTGCCAGCTCTACCATCGTCTCTCTCTCTTTTTACCCAGAAAACAACACATGCAAATCTCGGCAATAGAGAAGGGATAAAAAAAAATTATTAAAATTTTACTACACACTAAAATGCTATACCACAATATCTAACTTAATAGAAACATTTTGCAAGTTTAAATTTATAAAAATCGGGTATAACCACAATAAAACAAAGTATCTTCCCTTTTCTCTCTTTTATTTATACAAGTACCTCCTGGTACAGCTGGGTAATATAAAAATATGCAAAATAAATTAAGCAAAACTAACTATATACATATATATATAAAAAAAAACTCCGTCACCGACATAGCTGAGAGTTCGAGAGAGATCGGATCGCTCGAGCCATCGACGATCAGTTGATTCTTATTCGGGTATAATATCGCGTCAAACGCTGGCTGAAAATCAGCACCCAGAATACAATCAGCATCCAATTAACGCAATATAATAACTTGTAAGGTTTTCTTTATTCCGCTTACCTCAAACGGAAGTTCCGCTTGGCCCAGTATGGGTGTTATTTGTCTATTTGCGAGTCGCGCTCGCTGGCCTGGGTAAGGCAAGACACCTTTACCGTAGCTGGAGGCAATCTGTAGACCAATGGAACCCATTGCTGTCCGCGCCGCACCTGAGTCGTGCAGGGCGCGAAAGCGAAAGTCGCCTATACCGACTTGCAGCCACCACCGCTAATATCCGCCCGGTTGTGGTTCATTGCTTAATTCTTCTTGAGCTCCAGCATCGCATGAAACCTCTGATGGCCCTTGCTCCTTAAACGAAGCGAGAGCCGGTTTGCTACTCAGCTGATCCGTTGTCGGTACGTATGGGGTAGGGTTAAAGGTCCTAGAGGCCTCAGAGACGGCAGGGACCTGCTCTAACCGCCCCTGCGCCCTTTTCCCGCGCATTCTGAACATGTTGGTTTTATATATCCAGGCCAGCTGCAGCCCCAGCAGAGAACGTTAGCCTTGGGCCCAGTTGCGTATCCTTATTATGGTTGCTCTCCGGTTCTTGCGGAGCTGAGAGAGTTTTTTGACTCTTGAACTTGAAATTTCTCCCTTTCTTCCAATTATTATTCCTGCGCTGCTGCGAGGAGTCGCTCGACTGCGAGGCTATTGCGGTATCGCCTGAGCTTGGCCCCGCCGACTTATCCAATTTCTTCAGATTCTCACTCACCAGGTTACTAATTAATGTAGCCAAGTCTTTTGGAGATGTCGCTGTAAGGGCTGCCAAGCTAGGTTGTCCTGCCTGCAGTTTCTTTTCTACTGCCCGGTCAATCAGCGCTGCTATGTCGGCAACATCGCTCTCCTTTATGGATGCGAGGTTCGGCTTGTTGCGTTTACTCGCCGATTCCGGAGGTTTATATGCCGTTTCCGAGTAAGCGTAGTCGTCCGGCGGAGGTGGATCCTTGTAATTACGTTCGGCTTCCACTAGATATTCTGCTTCTCTACCAAGCCTAATTAACGTATCTACGTCTGCCACTTGGCTTCTTGGCACGAGTCTCTGCAGTTCTGGAAGCTTGTTTTCATATAATAGTTCTAACTGCTTCTCCTGATCCCATGGCTTCTCGAACTTGTTCAATATCGTTAATAGACAGAACACATAGTCCCTCACGGGCTCCGCTCGACCCTGCGTACGCCGCTGAGCCTCGACCACCAACTTCTGCTGCAATCGCCGGTTTATACCGTAACAGCGATGCGCTGCCTCGCAAAAATCGGCCCAAGTACTTCAATTCTTTCTGGTCTGCCGACACCACAATAAGGCTCCCCCTTTCAGCAACTCAGTCATGGCATTGAGGAGATCCTCATCTTCTATATGCGCAAGGGCACGACATTCTTCCACTCGCTGAATGGATTCCTCTATGATGCTACCCTTTTCACCGGAAAAACTAATCCTCCATTAGCGGACTGTCTTACCGAGATCCGTCCTCGCCGACTTCGATCTATTTATATCCGACGAGAAACCAGTAGTTATCCCTCTCGACGGATAACCCCTCCCCCAGACGAATGCTGCTCCTCTGAAGCACGCCATTCTCTCTGGTTGACTGGTACCCCCGATCCTGGGGCTGAAAAACTTGGCGCGTTCGGATTTAGTCTCGGCCTTTCTCCTTCACTTCTGCCGTCAAGTTGCGCTGCTTCGCCATTCCCTACTGGACCATCTATATCTATATACTGGAGGTCAAACGTTTCTTGAAACGTCACCCCTTTACTGCTTTTTGGCCTTGTACCTCCATATGGAGGGGCGCTTTCCCGCGCCGTAGACACTCTACCATTCAGTCTCGTGCTGCTCACCAGTTGGGCCACTTGACGCTGCAGCTCCTTTATTTGGCGATCCGACTCTATTGCCATCCTCTGCGTTCTACTCAATTCCACAGCAACGGCTGGCGATAACTAATACTGCCTTCCGTCGCCCATAGTTCCAATCACCAGGTCCGACTGCTGTACCCTTGTCTCCGCTGTAGAAAACACTGTGCATGGAGTTTGCATACATTCATGGTTTCTTGCTCCATCAGCTGTTGAGTTGGTCACCGTAGTCGTTGTCGTGGTGACTGAAGTCATCATTGGACATGGTACCTCTAATGATCCTGGCATACTGTCCCTTGCGACCAGCGCATCTACACTGCTCGGTAGTGCTGTATTTTCCGTCCTCGGAAACTGCTCTTGCTCTACAGCAGCCGTCATGATACTTATATTCCTTACTCAATACATCATCGGTGCTTTCACCATCTAACTGCATTATCCACATCTGGATCTCCAACCCTACGGTTATATCGAACGTCGCCTCATCCCTGGATGCCATCTTTCTATTTTTGTTTTTAACGCGATAAAATTAATTTCTCTCGCGCTGGTGGCAAATTTCGATCTTATTATGCAAACACCAAAAAAAAATATTTATTTGATACACTACCGAGAACGAGAGCAAAAAAAAAATTAATAAAAAAAATTTTTAAAACACTAACCGCTTTCAGTTGCATTATCCTTATTATTTTATTTGCTTTCAACGCACTCAAACATGCGATTTCGCCACTGAAAGGGTCTATATCCTACTGAAATCGAAATTCGCCCCCTCATAAAATAACGTCGGACAATTTTCGTGCAATCCATATAACGCAGTAATCGACTCGGCATTCACGCAATTTAAAATTCGTATTTGGAGTTATCTACTCCGATTTTAAAATTAAAATCACTAAACAGTTATAAAATTAAAATTTTTCACCCAATTTTTAAAATTTTCCCGATTGTCATCGAATTCTGATGACCTAAAAAACAAAGTACAAAAGCAAACCACAAAAAAAAAATTTTAATCGGCTGACATGCTTCACAATCTCGCTGGGCGATGCGAACACAATACTAATCGCCAACTCAAACGCCTACTCCAATTTATGCATAAGCCAACGAACATTAGATGCTTCAAATTTTAATTTTGAACTATACTCGTTCAAGTCATCTGTGTCAACCTACACAAATACTACTAAACAACAAAAAAAAAATTTTGTCACCTTTCCGTTTCAACAAAATTAATCTATCAATAAGAACAGCAAAAAAAATTATATTCTTATTTTTAAAACAAAAAAAATCCATTTCATTCTCTTCAAAATTATTTATAACATTTCCGAATTATTATTACTATGAACCATTGTTGTCAATCATTTATTCTACCGCAACAACAATTGTTATATTATTTAAAATCGGAAAGGTACACATTATTTTAAACGTCTAAACCACGTTTGCGAGAGACGCTCGCTACTCGTTGCAAATCGTAATACGCGAGTCGGAAAAATATAATATTCTACACTACATTATTTCTTATAAAGCGCTTATTACGAAATACTCCGACTACACTGTCTCCGCGTTTGTTTACATGCTCATCCTTGCTCAACAGTCAGTCGCCGCGCGAGACGAAAACATTGCCTCTTCAGGCACCGAAATTCTTTCTAATGTGTCTGAGTGCGATAGACGATCGAAATATAATATTTCGACGCGCACTCACTAAGGCGTTAATTTAAATTTTCAATTTCACTCGCGACACTTCTTATATATACTATCTCCCCAACGTTCAACCTGTGGGTTGTTTTGTTAAGGGCGCCAATTATGTAATGGGGAATTTATCTCCGCATATAATGAGATTTACCGAATCTCATCTACGCACAATAATATGCGGCCAATCGCCGGTGCTGCAGCTAATCTGCGAGCTAAGTACGACAAGGCTAGCATGAGATTATGGTTTACGTTGGGGCCGAGTGTTGCTCGGAAACACTCGCCCGTCAGCCGCTCTGCCTCTCACCGATTTCCTGGAAATCGCGAGCACAACACACGAACAAATACGGGCGGGAAACAAGCAACACAACGCAATCAGGGTAAAATAGATATATTCTAAAATACTGGCTCTACACTAGACTTCGCTCCTGCGAAATCGTATTCGGTGCTCGCAGGGAGAGAAAAGGGCGCAAGATTGAGAGAGAGACATGTCAAGAGCTAGCACTTACATTACGTTGCTCAGCCATGTTCGCAAGCGCGGGAACGGCGCTTTATCTGCCCTGTTGTGGACGGTCGCTCCTCCCCCTGCTAGATGCACCACGTGCAGGACGCTTGTATGGTGCTGGACACAATCTGCACCAGCACGCACACACTCACTCTCTCACTGCACATACAAACACAATTCGGGCTTTCACCTTTCGCTCTTCCGCGCTGATTCGCGTCCGGCGTGTCTCGATAGTCGAGCGTCTCTAATCATCCGCGGCGCTCGCACGGCGCGCGGGGTGGGCCAGTGCTCTCTCTCTCTCTCTTTTACCTACTCATGCGACCTCGCACCCTTCTCTCCTCTCCTCGCCGTTGACGCCTGTAACATCTGTATCATATTAATACTAATACATTTATTCACATTCTGGAGAGAGAGACTCGTAACGGAGTAATTGCCCGTTACAAGATGCGAAATAAAAAGCATGCTAGTCTGCGTGGCGAAATACGAATCATGCTAGTCTTCACGGCGAAATACGAATCATGCTAGTCTTCGCGGCGCAATACGAACCGTGCTAGTCTTCACAGCGAAATACGAATTATGCTAGTCTTCGCGGCGAAATACGAACAATACAAGTCTTGCGGCGAAATATGAATTATGCTAGTCTTCGCGGCGAAAAGCGATTCATGCTACTCTTCGTTAGAAAATTGAAATGGAATATATACAGTGTATCCGGAAAGTTCCGGGACACCCCAGTAAGTCCCACGATATTTCCGAAGAAGTTAAGGTCATTCCTGTAGTAACTTTCAACGGGGAATCCAATGGTGACCTTGGTATTGACTTTGAATTTGTCCTTCAAGGTCATTTCAAGGTCAACTTTTTTTTTTCAAATAGGAACCCCCTTTACTGACAACGGCAATCGAAAGAGCAGGAAATTTTACGTGCAAACATGTACTCAGGTTGTAGGTCAGGTATGCCCTTGGTGGAAAATATTATGTTATGCATAGATGAAAATCCCGAATTCCCATCTAATATAGTCTTTTCGGATGAAGCAACATTTCAACTCGACGGAACTCATAATAGACATAATTGCAGGTATTGGGCAGATACTAACCCTCTATTAGGCACCAGAGGATAAATCTCAGTATCCACAAAAATTGAATGTTTGGGCTGGAATTTTTTATAATGGAAGCATAGGACCTTTTTTATTGAGGGTAATTTGACTGCAGCCTCTTACGAAACTATACTGCGAAACCAAATAGTTCCTGCAATAAGAGAGATTGTTGAAAGAAACTTTGATGGAACATGGTTTCAACAGGATGGCGCTCCAGCTCACTTCGTACGAGACGATCGTGCTTATTTAGATGACGTGTTTGTTGATCGGTGGATAGGTCGTAGAGGCACAATTGAAAGGCCAGGTAGCACCTTAAAAAGTGAGAGGCAAGGGGACTCACTCTAATCAAGGACTCCAAAGGGAACAGAATTTTCTACGTCCACGTCGTTGTTCCTGGGTAACGCTAAAAGTAAATGACTTTAAGGCCAGGTTACACCAATAAAACGTGTATTTTTAAATAAATTTTATTTATAGTAAAAAAAATATTTCAGAATCAAACTTTTTACCTCTAAAAGTACATATATTAAACTATTTAAATTTTTTATTTTTTAAATGGCGGCTCTGAAAATGGCTGCTCAAACTCGTCTAATTTGTTGGCGGGTGTTATCATTTCTTGGAAACGAATCATGTAAAAGCAAAAAATAATACGGTTTCATATTCTGTATCAAATTGGCTATGGTAAGTACTACAATGAAACATTTTCACTGAAAAAAAAACACAATGGCGAATTTTTGAATTTTTCGACCCTTTTTTTGCACTTTTAATTGTTTATAACTTTTTTAAATAACAAATGAATATTTTTGGTTGTAGTACCGACCATAGAGATACATCTAAAGAGTAAAATGCCGTTTGGTTCATGTTGATAGGTGTAATAGTTTTGAAATACGAGTGACACCCAGTTGAAAAAACGCGGTTTCGAGAAAAAGTCGATTAAAGTTTTTATTCGTGAAAAATCATAAAAAAAAGTGATTTTTATTCACATATCCATTCCAGCTTCGTACACAACTCCTTCTTGATCTTCGTAGATATCATTTTCAAGTATTCTTGCATTTCTAGCAGCAGTTCGATGTTCTTTAGACGCTTTAGTGGCTTCAAGCTCGGCTCGATCAACACGCCTGTCGTTGCCCTTATCAGCGAACTGCCTTGCTTGCGGTCCGATTTTGACACCCATTAGTTCCATAACTTTCAATATCGGTAAAAGCCCTTTATTAAAAATGTAAGCAGCACTAAGAGCAACAATTTCAAGTGTTTGTTTTCCAACAAACTTGTGTTTAGGAGCTATGTTCCAGACACACGAATTATAACTTTCGTTATTGTTTTGAGTATTAGCCCCTAAACATCTCTCGAGCAACTATTCGTCAGTTAATTCTTTATAAATTGGTTGTAAAAGATCTTCAATTTCTTGATCGTAAGCCGGAGGATGTTTGAAGTTATGTAATTTATCTGAAAGCCTTTAGATAACCGCACCATGAATTTGCTCCGGCTGGGCAGTACTTGTGTTGCGGCTTCGCGTCGGTGGAACACTTGTGATAAAATGAGGCCAGAATTGCTTTCTTCATGTCTGCCACAGAATCGGGGTGAGCAAGCGCAACTTTTTTAAAATAGTCAGATAATTTTGACAGTTGCGCTTCAGTGAATTGTAAAGGTTTTACTGTAGGTTGGTCACTTTTTTTAGTCCTCTTCTTTTTGGGTACTTCTTCACCTCTTTTTAATGCCTTTTTTTCTTGTGCTTTTAGAGTTCTGTTTATTTTTACAAGGTTTCTTTTAGCTTCTTTACCATGTCTATATGTACTCTTGTCTACGTGTAAAACACATGATTTTTTCTTTACTTTAAGAGCCTCACCATACGGTTCAATTTCTTCGAGCCACTTGAAAGTTTTACTGTCACCGTCACCGATATAATATTTATACATAACACCGAACTGCTCCATAGACCTCCGAAACTCTTCCACTCCTTCAACTTCTATAAGACCAGCATTAACATCATGATCCCTTGTACAATTTCACTTATCTCACAATTACAGATGATTTATAATTGAAAACCCAATCCTTTTATGTCACTTCTTCCAAACTCCACTTTTTTACGCACCTCTTTGCTACAATGCTGCAAATACAGACCACTGAACGATCACGTAAGTCAGAGACGGATGGATAGTTACTTCAATTAGGGGATTGTCGTTTTTTAGTTTTTTAGCAGCAGAACTGGTTTTCTCAGTGTTATCATCGGAAGTAAATCGATTACCACAAAAACTCCTCCTTTTCGATCTATGCCGTAACCCTCGTCCTTCTTTTCAGTCCATGATAAATTTTGTGCGCACACAAACGAAAAATTTACCAACGCGTCCGAGGGCAGAAGCGAACTAACACGAAAATTCCACATGTACTTCCGTATACTACGCAGGACGCTCTTCTGAAACTTTAGATGAGAGAATATTCTCGAAAAATAGAGGGAAAAAGAATAATAAGTCGAGAGACGCTGATAGCAAGAGTGGGTGTACCGTGCGAGCAACGGAAGGTGCGATACAGAGCCGTGAGTAAGGAGCGAGAGAGTGTGTATCTCCCGTTTCCCTGTCGGATGCTCTCGAGTATGCCAGGGTGTGATTTGAGGGAAAAGGAATTTCGGTTCAAGATTAGTAAAATAAAGCAATCTATTTAAATGAAAATAATAAACAAATATATTCTGTGAATAAGGATTTACAACTAAATTATAATACTAATTCTTTATAATATAATATTAATTCTGTATTATAATAAACATCTGATGCTAGAACATATAAAAGAAAAGACGATATTAATTCGTGTGTATAATTATGTATACAGAACGTAGTCTAAACTAATCTAGTCGATATTTAATCAAGGCAATTCTGTCGCGCTCTGGCGGTAAATAGGTCTGATGTATTTCACGTGAGATAGGAGGGAGGAAAGGTTTCTACCGAGGGGTACCTCGGGAATCCCTAACGGAGCCGGACACGAATAAGGCGCAAGTTAGTCGTGGCCAACGTGCAGCACACAGAATTATCCAAAGAGAGGGGCACCTCTACTTTGGCATCGGGCGGAGGGATCGGTTACGAGGAGCACCTCGTAGCCGGTGCGGATAGCCGAGGGGAACCTCGGCCATAAGGTTGGAACAGGAGTTCGGGTCCGGAGGACTACGGTTGAATAATCAGAGGTGCCCCTCTGATTTTACCGCTGCGTGTAGCCCTGCCGAACTCCTACCAAGGAGCACCTTGGTCGAACTGAGTATTCGTGGTCAGTGCGGGCCAATTTGTACGCTCGCGCCGACGGATCGAGCGCTCGCCAATCTTAATATTCGCGAAAGGCCGGCTGAGTGAGAGCCGCGCGGTGGGGATTCTCTCTCTCTCGGCGCTCGGCCGTACGCTCGCGCATGTCATGCATGCGCGCGCTCGTACGTGAGCCGCGCTCGTGCATGTCATGACTGTTAGCGTGCGAACGTGTGCCGTACTCGGCTCACGAATATAATTTTCGCGACGACGCGCTGTCGTCGCACTCCCCCTTTTCTTAATAGAAGAAAATCCCTTCAGAATTCATATGCATTCTATGCGCCTAACCTAAACTAACTCTTATCTATAGTAATATAACTAAAACATCATAAAAAAAAATATTTAATGCTGGTACCTCGCAATTCGTCGTTTTTTCGTGTGGAAGTAGTGGTCGAGATCTTCCAATTTTCCTCACCCTGCCTGTTTTTGGGTCGACGCGTAGAGCCCATTTCTGTCCGCACACTCGCACTCTATATCGTGACACTCCCAGCGGCACTGTAATGGTGGGTCCACCAGGTAACTTCACCCTTTGCACTTTTGGCTTTACCGTTGTCGTTTCTGGTGGTGATGGTGATGCTGGTGAGGTGTGTGTTGGCGATGGTGGTGATGAAGGTGGTGGTGTCCGCTGTCTCGTAGCTGGTGGTGCGATCGGCCTTTCGCCACTTGCGTAGAGGGTGTTGCTGCTTTTTTGGCGCTGCTGGAATCGATGGTGCTTTTATTGCCGTTGTCCTCGGAGCCGCCATCTTAAATATTGGCGTTATTATCCGCCTTGAGGATATTATCCTCGGTCGCGTCGGCTTCCGGACTGTAGCATCCAGGGTGGCTTGTGATGACGGTTTATATTTTAACCCGGGTTCTGGCACGTAGGGCTCCGGCTCATGGCTATCGCGTGTGGTTTCAAACCATTTGAAATTCACCTGCTCCAGTTCTTTCTCGAAAGCTTCCATTTCCGCGTTAAATGACATTTTTAGACTGAACTGATTTTTCCGATTTCCTGGCTATTTCTAGGCTTGATTTCCTATCCCCTCTTTAGTGTATTTTGGATAAAGACTAGTTCGTCGAAGACTGATGAGAGGTACTTATTGTTTACTTCTTGATATTTAGCTGAGGCTTCTTCAATTCTTCCAAAATTTTCGTCGATTCTTTTGGTGTTTACCGTGTAAGTTTCTGCCAGCAGCTTGAGCGCGCGACTTATATCCTCGACTTGGCTTAATAAATCGTTATATTTATTGCAGTATATTGCAATTTCTTGTTCCAAAATATTAATTCTTTTATTCTGGAATTCTATTTTAACTTCTAGATTTTTGTTCTGCTGGATTAATTTGTTAAAACGGATTTCTATTGACTCTTCAATCGCTTGAGCTGTAGTTTTTCGTGGCATCTTGTTAGATGGTTTTGAAGCATTGATTATTTATACTGGATCATATTTCTTATATATCCATTTCCTCTTGGTTTTCGGTGTGGTGGGAGATATTATAACTTTTTAAATCCCTCACATGTATATTCGTGATAATTTTTCCCCTCTTATCTTTGAGCGAAAATATTACGGGTGATGCTTGGCCATGAAATCGGTATGGTCCTTCATATTTCTCGACTAGTTTGTGCGCTTTCTTTAGTACTGTTTCTCCTATTTTTGATTTCCAGCTGCGGTGGCATAAGTTGTAGTGTATTTCTTGCTTCTAGAAATTTCGCACCATGTTCGTGTGTGCGAGTTCAATTGCTTCTTGTATTTTTCTAATGCGTTTTTCAGTTGTTGTGATACTATCCATTTATGTTTCTTGATGTAAACTTCCTGGAACCGTTAATTCTCTTCCATAATTTAAATAAACTGGTGAGAAGCTTGTAGTATCGCGATGTGCTGTGTTATATGCAAAAGTGAATTCACATAGGTGTACGTCCCGCGTCTTTTGCGATTTCTTTATGAATTGTTTTATCATAGTTTTTACTACTTTATTTATACGTTTAACTGGATTACATTGCAGTGTGTATGGCGGTGCTCTTTGATGACTAATTTTCGCTTCTTTTAGCATGTTCGTGAACTCGTTGCTTATAAATTGCCTTCCATAATATAATAATAATAATAATATTTATTCACCAAAGAAAAAAATTTTACAAAGGTAAAATCCCATAGAGGTAACACAGTTACCTGTACATAGGCTGACACATGAAAGACTTACAAACTAACTTAGTAAACTAAATATCTCAAAATGAGAAAGATACATTTATAGTTAATAGAAATATATTTTATAGTTAATAAGTAGAAGCAATCAATAAAATTTTACGCATATATAAAAATAGGTAAAACAGAGTAACAGTAATGTTTATAACAATTTAAATTTCTTTTTTACATACTTATTATTACTTATCCACCTTTTAACTGTGCTGGTAGTGAGTTATATGTTTTGATTGCTATTATAAAGCTGTTTTTATCACTTATAGCTTTACTTGCTTTTGGTAGTAAAATATTTTTATTTCTAGTTACGGATTTACTATCTATGTATTTTTGCTTGAGATTATTGTAGTGATAGACGATTGATTCTAACGTGAATATTTGTTTAATGTTCTAAGGATTATTTTGTATAAAAAATTTTTATTAATAATTCTTAATATTTTTGATTCTATTTTTTGTAGTACAGTTATAGTGCTTTTGTATGCACCTCCCCAGGCTATTATCCCATAACTTATTACATTATGGAAAAATGCATAATATACTTTCATAAGTGTATTCGCATCCATGTACTTTCTTATTTTTGCAAAAACAAAAATTAAATATTTAGTCCTGCTTATAATATGTTCTACATGTTTATACCATTTCATATTGTAGTCAAAATATATTCCCAGGTATTTGCAGGATTCAGTTCTTACTATATTTTGATTTTTTATTTTAATATTTACTTCTACAGGTACACTATCATAGTAGTTTTCAAACGTTATAAACTTAGTTTTTGTTATATTTAGTGATAATTTATTAAAAGCTAACCAATTCGCTACTTTGTCTAATAGTGCATTCATTCTGTCCTGTGCCTGTGCCCACGTGTCGTCATCAGCAATGATAACAGTGTCATCGGCATAAGACAATATTGAGTTCTTTGGCATATCTGATAGTAGATCATTTATATATATGATAAAGAAAAGAGGACCAAGGATTGTTCCTTGAGGTACTCCTGTATCTAGAATTTTTTTTGTGCTAGTTTTGTCATTAATTCTTACTTTTTATTTTCTACCAGTCAGATAGCTATTTATTAGTTTCTGTGCACACCCTATTATCCCATATCTCTCCAAATTTTCCAACAATAGAGCATGATCGACTGTGTCGTAAGCTTTTGCAAGGTCTAAAAATGAAATTATTATGGGTTTACTTTTGTCTAATTTTTGGTATATTATATCTGATATTTTATAGAGTGCATCCTTGGTTCCAATATTTTTAATAAAACCATATTGATACTCTGATAGGATTTTACACTATTGTAAAAAATTGTATAACCTATTGAAAATAATTTTTTCATAAATCTTTGCTATATTTAATATAAGTGAGATTGGTCTATAGTTTGTTATGTTTGTTTTATCTCTTGATTTATATATTGGAATTACTTCTGCACTCTTAAGCGCAACAGGCCACACAGATTGCTCCGTTGAAAGATTGAAGACATGGGCTAATGGGCGTACAATGTCCATGTCGATTGTTTTTAGCGTTTTCGCATTTATTTTATCTTCCCCATCTGCTTTGTTTTTAAGTTGTTTAATTTTTTTTATTACCTCTTCTGCATTTGTTGGGTATAAAAATATTAATTTAAAGTTTCTTTCTATTTCTTTAGGTAAATTAGTTGGTTTCTTTATTTGTTTGCTTAAGTTTTTTCCAACTTTGCAGTAGAAGTTGTGCATAATATTTGCTATTTCAGTTTTGTTCTCAACATTGTTTCCATGGATGCATATATGCTTTATTTTATTTTTTACTTTTTCTCATTTTTTCATTTATTATTTTCCATAGTTTTTTTTATCATTTGCATTCTCATTAATCCTATCTCTTTCATACATAATTTTCGCATCCTTAATTATCCTATTAAGTACCTTACAAATGTTGTAACGGGGTTTTTCCGGGGTCAACTAAAGCAGCCAGCTACTTACCCCGGGCCGTACCGAGTACGTCCGACGGCAACTCCAAGCACGAGTTGCC
>UELU01082383.1:0-20565 GCA_900490025.1 Megastigmus dorsalis
GCAGTACACTAAGGAAAATTCTTCATCGTAAGCGAAATAATCACGATATTCCTTATCTCTGTCTCGGTAGTAAGAAACTTTAATTTTTCCAGCTTCATTAGTATTTTGTTTCAGCCATGAAGCCAAGTACTCTGCCCCATCTTTTGGTAGGCCCAAATCGCGTATGAGATCATTCACTTTTTCTTGTGTAAGTGGACCTTTTTCGTTCTTAGCATTATAGGGGGTGTATTCCTCGTCACGTGTATCACTTGTACTAGCAACGTTACTGTCTTCATCAGGCGATTTTTCTTTTTCCACAATAACATCTTCTTCAGGTTCTCTCTCCATTTCTTCTTCTACGATTTCATCTTTATCATGTTTTTCTAAATTTTGCTCAACATCCATACTTTCACTTGTGCAGATATCCTATGAATCTTTTCTTTCATCAATTGGCGATTCATATATAGGGTTTGTAACACTTTCAACGTTAGCGTAATTAATTTGCGACTTTTTACTACTATTAACTCCATGCAAATTTGTATTACAAAAATAACAATCTTCTTCCCCACAAGGTTTCTTCCATATCGTAGGCTTTCATTTTTACTTCAATATTACCATTTTTGTCAATTTGTAGCATTTTCCTACATAAGGCGCACATGATATTAGGAACCCAATCAATTTCATCATTTTTCATTTCTAAGTCAAACATTTTCTCATACTGCTTTTTAATATTTTGACTGATTTTTCTTCTATTTTTTGAGGTTTCACACTTGCTACAAATGTAACATAAACTATCCCGTTTCCTTGTAACTTTAGACCCTGCAGTAGCCAAGCTGTCCACTATTGCAGGGCTGCGGTTGCTTGATGACGATTGCGGGCCCGCTTTCTCACTCTGAAGAATTCATTGTCTATATCCACCCCCAGGGTACCTCCACACGGTGACGGAGGGCAACGGAATTTTTTGTATCCTTTTTTTTTCTTCCGGCAGATTCTCTGGGTGAAGGCGTTCATGCCGTCATGGCGGATACAGACAATGTATTCTTTACTATGCAGCAGGGTTTCGGATGCCCAGTAGCATGGGCAGCTGGTCAGGGTGAGCAAGCGGGCCCGCAGGCGTCGTCATCAAGCGACCGCAGCTCTTCGTTAGTGGGAAACTTGGCTTTCGAAGTGTATAATGCTACAAGAATTTATCACTTCAGGTCTGGTGACCAAGAATGTAGTATAGCAAAACGGGATAGTTACACTGTGTTGGATCGAGTTTGTGGGGGGAGAATCCCAATGGTCGCCAACTTCCATCTATTTGCTGCGGTTCCAGCGTTGCTCCTAACACTATGTCTGAAGTGTCAGTGTGGAGTGCCACAGACGCGTCACGCCGAAGGAAGGTGGTGCGCGCTGCGTTTGTCATGCTCTCTGTTGATTCGAGAAATGTCTTTTCAGCTGCTGTCGACCAGCACAGCACGGTGCGCTTCTTGGTTCCTTTTAGCAGTTCATGCAGTGGCACTTGTAGTTCGGCTGCTTTTGGTATGCACCTTCTGTAGTAGTTTATGATTCCGAGAGAACGTCGCAGTTCGGTGGCTGTTGACGACTTGGCGAAATTTTTGATAGAGCTGGCTTTATTCTTTGGTGGCGTAAAACCTTGGGCAGAGAGCTGGAATCCCAGGTAGTTTTACCTCTGCTTTTCCGAAAGTACATTTTTCAGCATTCAGTTTTAGTCCTGTTTGGCTCGGAGTGTCTAGTAGCATGTGCAGACGCTTGAGGTGTTCCTCGTGTGATACAGAGCTGACGAGAATGTCGTCAATGTATGCTCTTGCGAACGGTAACCTGCGTAGCAGGTGTTTCATCGTTCTCTGCATTGTCTGAGCTGTGTTTCTGAGTCCAAGGGCTGTGCCTCTGACTTCGAATAGTCCGAGTGATGTGGTTACAGACATGTTCGGTATATCTTCTTCTGCTATAGGTAGCTGGTAGAAGGCCTTCTGTAAGTCTAACACTGAGAAGATATTTCCTTATGCTTGTTGGAGTAAATCCTCAACTATTGGCAGTGGGTAGCGGTCGGGCACTGTCCAAGCGTTTAGTTTTCTGTAATCGCCTGTTGCACGCCACGTCGTATTTGCCTTTGGCACTAATTGTAAGTGGAGCGGACTCGCCCACTGGCTATTTGAAGGTCTTACGATGCCTTTGTCTAGCAGATCGGTGAAAGTATCCTCAGCTGCTTTTAGGCGTTCGCCTGTTAGCCTGCATGGTCTCTTGAACACTGGGTGGTCTGTGGTTATTATTTTATGGTCCACTGGTAGGCCTTGTGCCTTGATTGGAGCTGAGTTCGGCTTGAATATTTCTGCGTAGTCCTTGAAAAGTGCAGCATATGCTGGAGCTACGCTCTCGTCCTCTGGACCTATTTCCTCAATGTGAGTGTATTCTTGTTCCATGTAATCTTCCTCTGGATTTCAAGATATCAAATTTCAACAAGATTAAGATTAAGAATGCAATTTGCGATTTTCTGATTTGACCTGGTAACCAAGTGACCAGGATACAAGTACAGATTTGCAGGCTTTATCTATTAGTTTTTAAAGCTAGTTTTAAGTATTTTTAAAATTTTTAATTTTAGTTTATATAGAGCCAGACCAGCGCGCAGGATTTCATAACCTCTGCTGGATTACTTCATTGTTATGTAAACTTTGTACAATATTCTCTGTAATTATTGTATATACTCTGGTTTAAATAAATAAATAAATAAATAAAATTTGACGCCTGTGTACGGGTCTATCAATTACTTGTTTTTCAAGTCTATCAGCAGTCCATGTTTCACCAGTGTTGCGTGCGATACCGCTTTTCTGCCTCGTGCAGAGAGGCTTCTTAAAAGCGCGGGCTATCGCGTCCGCTACTCCGAGCAGAGGAGTATGAAATGCCGCGTGCGTGAGGGTTATAGGTGGTTTATTCGTAAATAATAATTGCACTGTATATAAATTTAAACTTAATTTATTGCAGTAGCAATATTATAACTAAGACTTACAGTGATTAAGGTGGTTAATATAGTTGAAAAAAGCTAGACCGCCTGGCGTCGCGGTAGAATATCGAGCGTAGTCTCGCGTAGGTGCTCTGCAGTAGGCCGCGGCTAGAGCGGAAGAAAGCGAGCTCGGGGCGCGAGAATCCTTTTTCTCACGCCTCGAGACTCGCGAGCCGATAAGCGAGGGAGGGGAGGTGTCGCGATGACTGGTGCGACCGCGTCAGTCAAGTGCGACCTTTGCTCAGAGCGGCGTTCATTTTTAATGAGCGGCCGCGACAACCAGAAAATCTGCGCCGATTATTGCTTGGGGCACATCTACGATACTAAAAGTACATTTGAACTCTCTTCGCAGTCCGAGAAATATGTTATCTGCGTGAATTCCGAATATGGAGATTGGCGAGCTGTTTGCTGCGTACAGGGTGAGCGGTTGAGCTTAACCTGTCCATGCTGCTGCTTTGGGAAGGAGTGCAACTACAGATCCTGAGTCGATTAAAAAATTTCTGTTTGACAGTTTGTTAAAAATGTGCAGGCGCTGCTCTGAGGTTCTTGAGCTGGCCTCCTCTGTCTGCTTCGGAGGTGGCCCTGCTAGTTTTCCTGCCTTCTCGGCGATCCGGCACTAAATGAACATGGCTGTTCGCATCTCGTTGATCTGTTCGCGAATTTTCGTGGTACCAGCACCAGCTGTTCGAGGTAGTGGAGGGTTGGTTTCTTCCTCTTCAGTTTGACCGTGTTCTGGAACGGTTTATTGAATGTGCTGCGTTGGTGGGAATTCCTGTCCATCTGTGTGCTCTGCCGCTTTAGCAGCTTGGCTACTGATGCAGCTAATCCATATATCTGTGCTGCCAGTTGGTCGAACGAGGCTGTTGAGGGTCCCACGGCACATATTTCTGCAGACGAGGGTAGCAGTGTGTCTGCATTCTTCAGCGTGTCTTCCATGCTGGTAGTCGTAGGCTGTATTCTAAGCCAATCCTGAGCGGGTTTGGGTAGGGATGCCAACCATTTTAGCTTCAAAACTTCTTGTGATATCTTCCCATTTACTAGCTGTAACATGTCTCTCCTGAGTTGTGAGGACTTCCTCAGGATGTCCTGAATAATTTCCAGTGTGGTGTCGTCCAGTGCTCCTATAACTAGAGCGAATTTTTGAATGTCGTCTGTCATGTTCTGAGCTGTGAACGTGGCCTCCGCCTGGTGGTATCACAAATCTAGCCTCCTTGCTCTAAATGCGGGTAATTGCCATTTCGCACCCATGTTGGATTCTGTGTCTTCGATTGTTCCAAGGGAGGTTATGTTGTCCTCTTAATGCGGTGCTTGTGCGGATGCTCCAATAATCTGAGTATTCTCTAAGTTTTCTAACCTAATTGTATCATCTATTTTCTTCGAGTTTTCCTTATTATCTATCTTCTTTGAATCTATTATATTGTCTATCTTCCCTGTATCATCTGCGTTTCTTGATTCGCGAGTAATCACGTTCGGTGATCCGTCAAGCGGCGGCAGCAGTGGTATTATATGTGTATTCAACGACAATGGTGGCGGCGAGAGTTTATTCAACGCGTCAGACGTGCGGTTTGCCTTTTCCGCAGCTTCTCTAAACAAATCCAGCGATTCAAAGTCTAGCGGTTGTTGGCCGAGCAACCGTGCTGACTGGCGTTTATCTAGATTCGTGAAAACTCTCTCTCCTCGTCCGCGACTGCTCATACCCAGTTCATGTATATCAGAATCAGTACTGGTCAGAATTATCTGAACGTGTCAGAAGTCATTGTGGTCGAGGAGGTACGGTAACAGACTGATAATCCGAAGGTGCGTGGTTCAAGTCCCGGCAGGGTCAAGTTTATTTTTTATTTTTTTTTTATTTTTTTAATTATTGTTTTATTCTAATTAATTCTAGTCATCTTTTATAATAAAAACAGGCGATGTATTTATAAATAAACAATATTCAAGCGATTTTGCTTAAGATCCTACTGTGTAGTTATTTCTGTAGTCCGAACTTACTACACATTTTCTGTAGTATTGATTACAGCTTTCTGCAGTATTTTCTGTAGTATCAACTACACATTCTCTGTAGTTCATACTACAGAGTTTGTGTAGTTAGAACTACAGCTTTTTTTCGTAAGGGTTGCTAGAGCCTCCTTGATATAAACTCCCGTGGGTACGAATAGCGGACTCTCACCAGTATACGACGTACAAGGCGTGCGGTAACCGTACTCGTTATCGTCCACATTTCGTGTAGTTGGCGTATTATCGTTCAATTGGTTCCTTATTCGTGTTGCATTTTGTCGTAATATAGCTATACGTTCACGCATTCTGTCGTCGACGCTATCTGTTTCACTCAATATTCGTACATTTCGCGTGGATGTCGAGGGTGTTACAGGTTCCATAATAGGTAAATTTTTCCTTTTCTAGTTCTATGATTTCGCAAAGTTTAATTTCGTTATTTAATCTTTCGTTTAATTGTTGATTGCGCTCATTTCTGCCTTTACTGCCTCTGTTGTGCCTTTCGAATTTCACTTAATAGATCGTCCTGCTCCTCTTCCCTTTGCCTAACTAATTTTTCCCTATTTTCGAGGGAGTTGGCTAATTGTCGCAGCTCGTCGGCTGTCAGCTTTATGTATTCTTCTGCATGTTCATTACGTTGATTCATTTCGAACTTGATTTACGAGGCCCGAGATTAATAAAAAAAAATTATTTTGTAAAGTATAAATAAAATAATTATATCATTTTATTTTAAATAAAATATTATTTGTGACTCGTCTAAAAGCTTAGGATTTAGCCTGGAACGGTTAATGATGTTTGTGCCTTAGGTCGTTTTAGCGATGTACTAAAGGCGTAAAATTTCAATCAGAATTTCCAAGTTTATAAAACTGTAAAATTCTACAAAAGAAATTAGAAATAAAAGAACGACGTATGTCGTATCTAAATACTCTAGAGTTTATTCCTTTCGTTTGTCGTATTCAAATCACTGGTTATCTGAATTTAGATTTGTCGAAAATATTCTATCAAAATTTTGAAATCCGAAATAATTCAGAAATTAATAAATCGAAAAGTAAAAAAACGAAAAATGTCGTTTCAAGTGTCTATAGCTATTAAAATTTAGTGTTCTTGCTAATTAAATAATCAGAAATTTCTGTTTATTGTGAATGACTTTGCAACTAAAATATCAAACAGAAATTCAAATTCTTGGAATCGTCAAAAAAAGTCCAGGAATCGTAAGTTTAAGGATAAAATCACATCAAATTACGTGTCTAAATGCTCGTTATTTTATTTTGAAACGTTTAATAACTCTTTCGAATAGAGTTATGTTAGGACAGATTGAACGTAATATTTTTTCAATCAAAATTTCGAAATTTCGAAAGTTTAAATACGTTTATTACGTTTATTACGTATCGAAATATTCAGGATTTTATTTATTTTCTTTTTAAATGCACTAAATCATTGATCACCTGAATTCCCGGAAAGTCAAAATTTCAAAGTAAATTTCAAAGTTCCTTAAAATTGAATAAGTTGTAACAGGGCAGGATTTAGGATTTAGGAGAATAAAAATACGCGATGCTCGGGAGTCGAACCCCCGACGTCGAGAGTACGAGGCGAGCGCCCTAACCACTGGGCCATTACCGCACTGGCCTCGACTCGGCATCAGATCCTAATGGCAGCTCCTTGCCGACATTACAGGGATGTACTACTATTCTCCAACGGCTAGCTCCTTGAAAATCCGCTGCCCGTTATACCCTTCCCCCAGAAGCGACTTACCCTGTAAGAAGCCTTCTGCACACCTAACCTTTTTCTGACTCCACACCTGGTCATCACGAAGACCGGGAGCCCTTCCTAATGACTGTCGCTCTCTCATGCCGATGCTCTTTTGTCGCGTCACGTGTCTTTATGCACACTGCCGAGCAGAAACAGTGCTTTCCTACGACGAACTCAGACTTACACGCGCATGATACCAACGAGCGCATAGCCCTCTATAGAGATATCCATTTCCATACATGTGACTCAGAGGCAGTTCGCGCATGGTCGTGTGTCTCCGTGTCCCGATACCCAGTCGGCTACACACACCACGACTCAGAGGCTTTGGTGCATGATCACAGGAAGAAGGTGTGGGGAAGTTCTCTGAAAACTGTGGACCTCTTGTCCAAACGAATTCCTTGAACGATGGAAGAGGACATCGTTCGATACACGAGACCACGATCCGTATCGTGGGTCGTTTAGTTGGGCGCCATATAACAGGGCAGGATTTAGGATTTAGGAGAATAAAAATACGCGATGCTCGGGAGTCGAACCCCCGACGTCGAGAGTACGAGGCGAGCGCCCTAACCACTGGGCCATTACCGCACTGGCCTCGACTCGGCATCAGATCCTAATGACAGCTCCTTGCCGACATTACAGGGATCTACTACTATTCTCCAACGGCTAGCTCCTTGAAAATCCGCTGCCCGTTATACCCTTCCCCCCAGGATACCTGGCTTTCACCCAGGAGGCTCGGGTTCGATTCCCGGTATGGGAACCAAGTTGTAACGGGGCTGTTTTTACTGTGTGCAGCACCGGTGTACTGCACACTCCTACCTTTCCTGCACGTTGCAGCGGGAAAATCTACACGTGATTTTCCCCGCTGATCTGGTAAAACGGCCGTTGTACAAATGCGAGACTCTCTTGACGAGTCTCGCTTTCCGTTGCTCGGACTTATCCTATCGTGAGCACCGTGCTGTGCTCACGATACCAGCTACTCAGTTTTTGCACAGTGGAAACGCTTTTCCACTGTGTCCGATCTACTTAAATGACGAATGCGAGAGTTTAAAATAACAAAATATATTCTGCAATACTTTGAGTACTTACTCTATGCTGCGCTGTTCTCGCTCGCAGTCGCTACCAATCGTCCTTCGGGAAGTTGCACTGGCCTGCAGTCCAGTGCAGCTTAAGACGGGGGTTGTGGGTGGCTGTAGCACACACTCTCACACACACACAACCGTGTCGCGTCGCGTAGTCTGGCACGTATCTATTGTCTTCTCACGTCCGTAGTGATTCGCGGCGGAAATCGATCTGACGACGCGATCGACTTTCCTTATCGCGCCGTCTCTCTCTAATTCGCGAGAGCGCCTATCTCACTCTCTCTCGCGACACGCGCCACGCTCGCTGTCCCTCTCATCAACCTCGGTGCTTGTGCGCCGTCGGATCGAGCGTACAATCGAATTAACGATTGAATCATCGATTCAATCGCGAATTCGTTATAAAGTCTATATTTCAAAAATGTAAAATTTATAAATATGTCGTATTATACGCATCGGAATATTCAAGATTTTATTTCCTTTCCTTTTAAATGGTCTACATTTAAAATTTATATGGGAGAAAAGGTAAGAAGAATCGATCCCCGACCGCTGGCATCTTGCCCCGTCGATAAAGCAGCCAACGTGTATCACAATCGACATGTTGTTTTTATGCACGACGGATGCCCTGCCCATTACAAAAGTAAAAATTAATTCTAAATAATACTACATTAAATTTCCCCTTTCTAAAGCATATTTTCTTATTCGCATGATACTCAAATCATATTAAAAAATAATTTACGTGGGAAGTGTCACTTCTTTAGGTCACGGATTTGGCTAAAACTTTGGTATATGCTTTCTAACACAAATTTATGAAAAAAGCCAAAGCAGTACGATCCAACATTCGAATTTTCCGAAGTTATGAGCGACTATACCCCTACTTTCAGGAAACTGAAAAAAATCCATGTTACTATTATTGTTCATAACTAAGCTTGTGAATTCTTTAGCACAATTTTGTACATGCAAAGTGAGAGAAAGAAGGAGCTTTAATTTACGACTTGTAGCGTACAAAAATATTGACATTTTACAAAATTATAGAAAATTTAATATGGTTACAAAATTAATACAAATATGTCAAAAATCAATATCATTTATTCTTATCTGTTTTTTGGACTTAATTTTTTAATTATTTTCGATCTTTCATAACTTTGTAAAAATTAATATTTTTATACGCTGCAATTCATAAATTAAAACTCCTTTTTCCTACTTTCATCTTTTATTGACGAAATTGTGCTAAAGAATTCACGAGCTGAGTTATGAACTTCGTATTAGAATTTTTTTCTAACTGTTATTTTATAATAATCTTCTTTATAACTATTTAATAGCTTTTAATAATGTGGAAGCTCACATTAAACAAATTTATTTTAGATACGCAAGAGCTTAAATGTCCAATATTTAAATACAAAAGTATTGATAGTAAATGAATTAAATTTTTAAGTTATTCTGAAATGTTTACAGAACCGTTATACTTTCTAGTACCAAATCTTGACAAGGAACAAAAAAAAACGCATAATGTACAATTACGGGTTTTAAAATTTTATGATACTACGTATGAGCAGATCAATTTATCACACGTTATATTATAAAATACGATTCGGTATATGTGCGAGAAATAAATTTCTCCCTCGGGTAATCTTTTCACACTCGCTTCGCTCGTGCGCAAACATTCTCACAAGAGTGTAATCACTTTGTCGCACTATTATCAAAATGTACTATTTTTAAATACATATCAGAAAGAAGTAATCTTAATTTTTCGATAATATTGATACGGATTGGCCGATGCAATTTAGAGCAATTACCGAAGTAGAACTTAACTAGGCGCTACTCAAACTAAATACGTTATAGACTGATTTCAACCATCTTTGGTGTACCTTGTAAGGTTCCCATGAAATTGTTTATAGAAAACGCATTTACGGTAACCTTACTTTAGTATAATTATAAAATAACGACGAAAAAAATTGAGTGTCGAAACTATCAACTGATCTCGAATCAGCAGCTTAGCCTTCGCATTACCTGAAACCTCCTCATTATTAATAACTATCATCTTCTGAACAAATTGACCCATTTAAACAAAAGTACACTAAGAACTCAGACTTTTTCTCTATTATTTTACAATTTAAGTGTTTGCAATCGCTAAAAATTTTGCGTGACCAATTCGCGATTAGTAAGAATTTAGATTTTACGTCTATGATTTTCAATGAAGACCAAACGTATGCGTTTGCAAGAAATTATAGAAAGAGTATATTTTCTGAATCATTTATTAGTACATTTCGATACAAGTGTGCGAAGCGGGTGATCCGAGCACGGCTGTTTTTGTCGCCCGAGCGTAGCGAGCTTTATTTATTTTAACGGCGTGAGCGAAACTCGTTGAAATTAGTTTTTTTACCACTGGGTGTATTCTCGATGAGTGCGAAGACAATCTCACGAGTCGAGAAAGAGATGGCAGGACTCGCGCTGTCTCCAGTTTTTGCGTGCGCGAAGTAAACCGTTCTGCACATGCGCGTTTCTCGAGCACGCTACTTATGAGGAGAGTGCGCGAAGTATAATGATCTGCGCATGCGCATACTTCGCACACGCTTGTCAATAGAGTGGTCGAAACATGAACATCGCACACGCAGAACAAGCATGAGAAGGCGAGTTTCGCGTACGCCGTTAAAAAAAAGAATTTTCAACAAAGAAATCACTGAGATCAGATAAGTATTTCTGCTTTGCATATGACCGGTGTTATATGAAGAAAGTATTTCTTTGTGTAATTTCTTTTTTACGCAAGAAATTTATGACTCATCTTTGCCTGCACATGCTGGACTGGACTGTAAACAAGTCATGAATATATATGTCATCCAACAATAAACATGTAAGTATCTAATTCGAAGAGTTTAAGACCATTGAATTACAATAATTTTATGTATTATTTTATACGTATATATGTATACTTCACAATTTACCTGGTATAATTGTCTTTCAGGTTTTGCGAATAATACAACTTTACCTTTTTTATGGGAAATATTTATTTTTAAAGGAGTAAAATAAAGAAATAGTTTAAATAAATATATTCAATATATTTAGCATTATGTTAATATTTAACTTTAAATTGATTTATCTCCTTTATATTCTTTTAAAGTTTACGCGCAGTATTCTGGAGGAACTATTGGATGGATTTTGACATATGAGGTCTTAAAATGTTTGTAATAATATACTGGAGAAACTAATGCAATTTATATTAACCAAAACGCTGATTAAGATGCAAGTGTCATTGTAAATATGAAAAAAGGAGAAATTTAAGAATTTTTTTTTGCTTACCGAGAAGTATTATCTTTCAAAAAATACTGGGTCTTATTTCTTGACTATATCAATAGCATTAGTTCCTTAAGAAGTCTTTTACAGATATTTTGAGGCAATTGTTAGTATAGCAATAGCTTAGTATTTAGTTGGTAGTAATAAGTGCTTCTTCTGCTGCTACACAGCTAAACCCAGGTTTACACAGATATACACAGCTTTAGTGTATATAGTAGATTTTATAGAGCAGCAGTGGACTGCTGCTACCAGAGGTGTCCAGTAGTTGCTTGGGTTGCTTCGTTTTGCTGCTTATTTAGGTGCTTCAAGATGACGGACTAGCGACTGCTGAAGCAGTTGTCGGAGGGTCAGCTGATAATCAACTTTCTCAACAATACCGACAATACAGCAGCTGGGCTGCGAAAAGCGGAGGTGCTCTAGCAGAGGCTCTTGACTTCCCAAGCTAGTACTTCCACGCTTCAGCGGAAATCAACTTGAAAGGGATACTTTCAAGGAGCGCTTCTGCTCCATGGTGAAGGATGTGGCCTCAATATCGCCAGTTCTCAAGCTACAGTATCTTCTCTCCTGCTTGGAAGGTGCACCTGCCAAACGGTTGGATAATCTCGAGGTGACCAGTGCAAACTTTACAGTGGCATGGACCAGCCTAACAAAGCCATACGACAACAGTCGAGTGAGGCAGTCAGCAAGGATGTTGAGGATGCTGAGTCTCTCCCCTGCATCACAGAAATCATCCTGTAAGATAACTCGCCTTCTAGATGAGGTTGAGGAATGAGTCCGAGCACTCCGTTTCATTGGTGGACCAGTGGAACAGTGGGGTGACTGGTTCGTGGAGATACTCTCCTCTCGCCTGGACCCTTCTACCACAGAAGACTGGGAGAAATCTCTCGAGGGAACAGAGGGTTTCCCCTCGTAATAGCAGATGGTAGATTTTCTAGAGAATCGAGCTCATTCACTTGAGATCGCAAGGTATCACACCATTTCGCTGTCAACAGTTGCCTCCCAACCTAAATCACAGCTAAATAAGAAACCTCCAAGGACTAATAAGTCTGTCTCTGCTTTCTATAGCTCCTCTACAACGGATTCTGAAGGTTCCAAGAGTCTTTAGCCTCGAGGTGGATTTTATTGGATACTGCTCGTCCTTTCTGCAGCTTGATGGATCCAAAAGAAGAGAACACGTCGGGTCTTCCAGGCTGTATTACAACTGTATGAGCCCGAAGCATCAAGTGGCCTAGTGTGCTTCAAAAGGTCGCTGTTCGACTTCAGGATTCTAGGACCGGCATCATACACTGCTTCATCCCACTCAGAATGCGGCTCTCAAGGTAAATCAGGACTCTACTCCTCCGTCAACTTCTACTTCTGCTCAGGTAGTATCGCATACTACTCAGGTGAGTAAACAAGCGTTCATCAAGATGGGTAGATCTGCCATATATGCTCATGTTACACTGTTGGCCACTGCCTGGGTGACTTTGGAGTCTTTCAAGGGAGCCTCTCTCTCTGTTAGAGCCTTCATCGATCCTGCTTCCGAAGGATCATTCATTACAGAGAAGGTTGCCCAATCTCTCTGTCTGAATAAGAGGAAATCTGTCATTTTTACATTAGTGCGGTGGGGTGGGGGTCTATCGCCATAACCTCAAAATTTATCACTGAGGTTATTCTTAGATCCACTCAGAATGCTGATTTTCAACTGAGTTTTTCGGCATTGATCCTTGGCAACCTTACTTCAGTTCTACCCAAGGAAAGGAGCTGCGATGGAAGCTGGATGCATCTACAAGGCCTGGAATTGGCAGATCCAACCTTCTACGAGGTATTCAACATAAACTGCATCTTGGGAGCAGATGTCTACCCCACCCTACTGCTGCCCGGCCTACGGAAGGGATCTGTTGGCTAGTCTATCGCTCAACAAACCGTTATGGGCTGGATCTTGACAAGGGCAGCTGTCCCCGAGGAGCTTGTCAAATCTACGCAGACCATGCGTGTCCACCACACCATCACTTCTACCACGAGTGATCTGGTGCCTGCGAGTTACTCGCTCCAGCCACGTATTATATGCCTCACCACGCCGTGCTCAAGTCGGATGGTTCGGGCAAAATAAGGGTCGTGTTCAACGCGTCGCAACCTGCAAGCAACGGAACATCTTTAAGTTTAAATTCATACGCGTTGCAATTTTTCTTTTCACCTAAACCACCCAATCCTCGCGCACGCGGTAAGTCACTCCTCTGCTCGGAGTAGCGGACACGATAGCCCGCGTCTTCAGAGGATTCTCTCTACACGAGGCAGGAACGCGGCATCGTACGCAACAGACATGGTACTGAAGTTAGAAGACGGTAGATAGCTGAAACCCTAAGTAGGCAGTGGTTTTCAATTGAAAGCAAAATGAATAGAAAATGATCAAGGCGCGTGGTAGCGCGCCGTTGGCAAGTACGAGTCAATTTAGGGTTAAAAACTTAAACAAGCAATCATTTCTCCCTTTCAAAATAGAGATATGAATTTTATCTTTTATTTTAAACAAAGTTTATTAAAATAGATGGATGCGTTCAATAATAAAGCTTATTTGAAATTTTTTTTGTCATTTTTCATTATACGAGAACATTTCAGTTTTCGGAGTCATCCTCTTTCCGGTCCGCGATGACGTACTTCCAGCGAATTGTTTTTAATGTATTTATATATATAAGCGCAGTAGAAGCAGCATATATAGAGTGACAGTGTTAGGGTCTCGCACTGCCCTGAACTTAGCGCCGAGTAGATGGACAGAAACCCGCCGCATGGAAACTGCCCTTAAGGTGCCTCTACAATGGTGTCGAGTCCACGTTATGCCCAGACGCAGTAAACTAACGATCCTACTAGGCAATTAACCTAATGAGGTAATGCGACAATATTAAATGACCAATTAAGCTAAAACTACACTGGTAGTAAGCTATAACTATCCCCTACCCGAAAATACCCATCATGCATCGACAATGGGCCTTCAAATGACCCTAATTTTTATACGTCAATAAACGTTGTCAATTCAGCGTTTGGCTATTAAATAAACTAAAATAAGACCACTAATCATAAATTAGATCTTAAGGAGATTAATAACTACCGGAATTAGCCACTGAGGCTAGATAAATTTATAATACCTAATGATAATAATGATGGTATTTAAGCTGATGAAATGAGGATAAATCTGAATCAACCGATAAAGAATTAAGTACGAAACGAATTAGTTGGTGAAAACCGTGGAAATTCGTATTTATTAAAGTAATTAATTAAAGATTAATTATGGTAATGATCCAAAGGAAATTATTTAACGAAATATCATTATTGAACCGCAACTAATAATAAACACTTATAATGGTATATTACTCGTTACAAGAATAGCCTAGCTAACCTAGAGCGAACAGCCCACTCGAACTACCCTAACTAAACTAAATCTAGCGCACTTAGAACTAGAAAGCTTGCGAGCTCTTCCCATAGTTTTGCGTAGATCCCCCGATGCAGCTGAAGATGACGAAAGGCAGCCTTCTCCTTGGTAGGGACTGCCCCACTGCTCCTAGGCTGCTTACCTCTTCATAAACCCTCGTCTATGGTCCACTCGTAGTCTCGAACTCCTGTAAACAAATAAGCAGACACATGTAAATATCTGAAATATACAAAATAAGGATTGAAAACATGCTTACCTTCTCAAGAGAAAAGAATACTCTCACCACCTCTGCACATTCGACTTAGAAACACACAGGAGGCCGGATACTCGCTGTCATACCTGCAAAATAGATGATAATATGAAATATCGTATCGAATAAAATAAAGGATTGGCATTAGGTACCTTCTCAGTTTTCTACATCAGCTGTCATCAAGAAACAGCAGCAGCAAGACACAGACAAGAGGAAACACTCAGCTGTGAGCTCGCACGGCCTGTCCAAAACCTGTAAATAGAAATAATATGCATGAAATAATTATCGAAACTTGAATTTCGAAAGGAAAATAGATTACCTTTGCACTCGTCCATCGTAGAAGCTGGTAGTACATGGAAGAAGCCTCTGGAAGCAGAAAGAGAAATCACTAACTACCAGGATTGATTGACAACAGCTGCGCTGCACCTGTAAACACACAAAATAAGCAGAATATTAGCAGCAGATTCTCGGAACTCTCTTTTATAATGATTAGATCTCACCTAGAAGAAGGAGCAGCAAGAAGAAAGCTCTCCAACGTCGAATCAGATAAACAGAGTAAACACTGGAAAGAGGACACCTAACCTCGAAATCGGAATCTGCTCGTATCTCGCAGACGGTTGGCTGCATCGTCTCCAAATCTTCAGCACTTATGCAGCTGCACTCACTGAATAAACACTTGAAGAATCAGCACTTCTTCTCGTGTACTTCCTTTACACGAAGAGAATCAAAAAGTGCACTCGAAGCCGCACACACTCACAACACAGAGAGAGACAGAAGCATCAGAAATAGCAGCGCGTAGCAGCACAGCAGTGGTCGCGAAGATGTGCGACCCTAGACGAAGCGGAACTAAGGAGAGACAAGCGGGTGACGGAGCAGGGGCAAGCTCGCGGAACGAACCGACTCGCGAGCACTTGATGCTTCGTTCTGTCTGTTCGCTCCGGAACGCCATTAGAGTAGGACTCGAATCGTCGAAATAAGATATTTGAAATCATTCGTATTCTCATTGCCACGTGCCCTCAAACAGTGTTATCCAGCGAAATCTTGAAAGGCTTCGACTTCGTTGTACATCAAAAAAGTAAGTTGCACAGATATTGTTGTGCCAGCACTTGATTCCGGTGTCGAGGAATCAAGTGTGAGATACATCGCGAAACGTGGTGGAAGAACGCGAGTGAGTGTCGGTCGTATCGCCGCGTCGTGTCGAAACGAATATTCGTATTTTGTCGCAACTAAAATCTCGTCATAATATTTCGAAACTAGATACTCGTGAATACTTCGAATTTTGGGCTTCACCTTGAATTCGCCACCCGGAACATGGGTCTCGCGACTAGTTAGCCGTAGGACTTAGTATTCGTTCGTACCGAGAAACAAACTCGGCTGGCGCTCAACTGTTAAAACTCAATTCGTTGAGTTTTATTCGTTCTTTGAATAAATATTAATTCAATTATTTTTGTTTTTATATTAATTGATCAGTAATTAATTTAAACCCTTCCCCATATACTAAGTGAATACTAGTAAGCTAATTCGGAGTTAGTTAGTTAAGTACTAATTCGGGGTTAGTTAACATAACTGCTATACCTAACAGCAGGTATACCGTTATAAACTTCATTATCTAGGATTACTCGAATCCTAGATCATTAATTAACAGGTTGAGTGCCGCTAATGTATTAGGATTTGTTATCCTAAACGCCAATTAGTATAATTTTATACATATGGATTTAGAAAAAATTTTATTCTGGTAATTTATACTCACATTTCACATTAATCTAAAAGAAAATGGTCATACCGTCTACGACCACCGGGTGGCTCATGTGGCCCCGTGTGCAAAAAAATTCATGACCATATATGGCTTATGTGGTGCTGAATCTGTTAACTAATTAATTAACAAACTACAATTGATTTCATGGCTAATTAGCATTAATTAGTTGCTATATGAAATAGTATATCTATATAGATAACTGCGCAGTTGACATCGAATGTTCTAGAGAAAGCCGTTAAGGATTTCCCCAAAATGAGAAGCTACGCCAGGGACCAATGGCGAAACGGCGACTCGTCGTCAAGAGGGGAGGCCGAACCACCCCTACATCCACAGTCCCACAACTGCCAGACCGTGACAAGAAACGACGACTAAGCCACGCCTCTGTTGAAATTCAAACTGAGGGAACCAATCGCCAGCTTCCACGTCGACAATGAGACTGCTCACCAGATGGCGTACGACGTTCTGTCACGGACTTTCTACCCACGCTCTGGGTATATAAGGAGGCCTATTTCCTGCATTAGCATCTTACCTTCCCTCGGGAATCACTACGAAAATTCATCACAGTCTACTTAAATTATCGATAATACAAAGATTAACATCATAGTCTCTTTAAACTTAATTGCTGATAGTTAAAAGAAATAAAAATCATAGTATTTAAATTTAACAAATTTGTCTATTTATTTACACGCACGGTAATCATTAATAATTAACATCGACGAGAATCGAACGGAAGAACTTGGCTATATTAAGCGCTTCAGTGCCTAATTGGATAAACGGACCGCAACCCTACTTGGGGTCATTCTACAACATCGAGGGAGAACTTAGGAGCGACTTGCCGTTCGATATCATCGTTGCTGCTTTATGACCACTTGGGTCGTAAAAACAGATAGTATAAACCGCGCGTTTTGATAGTATACAAACCAAAGTTGAATGTATGTATGGTGTAGACATATTTTAACATTCTGTGCAAATTGCAAAAAGGCTATTGTTTACATATATGATGAAAAGGAAGCATATAAATAGTAAGTGTGCAATGCTTATTAGATTCAGTATATAATAGTATAAATGAAATGTGAATGTGTGTAAAGTGTATAGACTGTAGATGTGGATTAAATTATCATTCTGTGCAAAGATTATTGTTTACATACATGATGAAAAGGGAGCATATAGAAAGAGTGCAATGCTTATCAGATGCAGTTTATATATACATTAGATAAGTATATGATTTTTGTAATTAATTAAATTGAAAATCAATTTAAAGTAAGTAAGCGCAGACACTTTGTGAAAATATGAATTATTTTATTTTATTTCAGGTATAAATTAGCTGTGGCTATCAGAGCATATTATAAAAAATGAAATATAAATATAAGATAAAATCATGATTAGATACTGTTACGTCTAGGGAGCGTAACGAAGAGAATAAATGTACTTGAGTTATACACAACTAAATTGACTCGTCAGTGACGGAAATTGACTTTAAAAATAAGAGTTTTCCGAGTTTGCGTCAAGCGCACAGATGGGCGGCAATAATTTAATAGGCGTAGATGAGCAAAAGGTTTAATTGGAAATTATAATGCGGAGGGCGCGAAACTTACTTTGATTTAATTGTACGAAGTAGAGTGAAAGTAATGTCTCAAGATGTCTTCTCAATCCTGCTGTAGACCCTCCTTCTGCTGTGTGGCTGTGGCTTGCAGAGAGCGAAGCGCGCGTATAAGATAAATTTATAATTGGAAAAAGGTTTGAATGTTTCGAATAAAGTAATAATAATCTCTTTTTGCAAATAAGTATAATCACTACTTTATTACTACTTTAAAATTGGTTACAATGATTGGTTATAATGAGTTAGTTAAAGTATATATAAAATATCTAACCACGTCTTCATTGCGGGAGGTCACATCAATATGGAGTTTTTACGAAAGGGGAAGGTGAAATATTACATCATAAACAACTTTACGCGGTTTGGTATGGAGGTACCATATTGACTTGTGACCCTGAATTTTATACTAAGGCTGATTATCAAGATCTTGGTCCAGGAATCTGTTGATACAATCCTGTATTCTGCAGCATGATATGAAATTAGTTTTTGTAAACACAGTTAGGAACACCTACAGGTCAAAAACTTACACATTTACTGACTGCTCAAAACAGATACCAGTTTTCACTTTTCAGAGTGGCCAAGCAATTATTAGAAATAAATTAAACATCTTTTTATTAATTTAAATTATTACTCATATATTTATTTTATTGATGGAATGAATTTATTAATTGCAACGAATATTTTTAACTTTCTAAATTTTCACTTTAATTTAAGAAAACAAATTAAAAGATTAAAAAACTAATAATATATTTTTATCCGGTTTGCAGTCTTTTTACGTTAATTTGGGTAGTCTGACTGAGAGATGATTTTACTACAAACCTGATGGTTGTTCTAAAATTTTAAAAAGTGTCGAATTCCCAGTTGATCTTAAAATTGACAGTAGAAAGTCAAAGTATATGAGAATCACACTACTTTTAAATGGTAATATTCTATGAGATCATATTTATTAAATTGATTATCTTTCTAATAATCATAAAATATTATTACATGGTATATATTAATATACATAAAATTTGTATTAAGGTATTACATGTTTCTAACAAAGTCGTGAAATCTAATAAAAACTTACCTTTAAAAAGGTAAAATCTTGGCAAGTATGAGTGTGTTTTCCCACTCACTTCAGTTTATTTCTATAAAATACTTTTAGACAATTCTTAGCTTGTTAATTTTTTAAATGATAAATGTAATAATTTAGTGGAACAATTTGACCAATTGTCTTAATTATAACATTTTGTATTTATAATTTTATTTTTTTTTTTATAATAAAACTCACACCTCTTTTATTTGGTAATATTCTATGAGATCATATTTATTAAATTGATTCGCTTTATAATAATCATAAAATATTATTAAATGGTAGTCTTTTATTTAGTATAGCAACATTAAACTTGAGCTTTCAATTAAATAAAATCAGTTCTTTATTTATTCATATAAATTTTCGAATTTCTAATGACCAATTTAAACAAATGAAATTTGTGTGACCTATTCAGAAATTGTGAAGTAATCTTTTTCTTAATTTTGCATAGTTAATGCTAATTATTAATCAGTACCAAAATAATAAATGTGCTGCAGCTTTGCAGTGGTACCTTATTAAGAATAGAGATGCCAAATAAGCTATCGAAGCTACTAAAGGTGTTAACAATTGTATTTTTATGAATCGAATTGATTCATTATTAACTTTAAAATATTCTTTGATGTTCCATGGTATACAAAACACTCAATTGACCCCTTCGACATTTAGTTTGAACTTTTATCTCCCAATGTTGTAGCAGGGTAAACTGCCAGAGTTCTAATATTATGAGCTGCAAACAGTTGCGAATATAATGCCCCTCGTCCATAATGACACGTTCACAATTTTATAAAATATCTTTGATCTTGATAAAAAACTACATGAACATTCTTGGAGGCCCGTCTACAGGCAATTTATCGGTGGAATAGCGTCACTCAGATGTTCATTCTCTTTACTTTTCATACCTAGTCGCTCAAAATTTTTTAATTAACTGTTATAGTAAATTTGTACATATTCATGGGGTATCTTTTTTTAATTTACAAAGATATCTCGTTTGATCTACATGATACCGTCGATTCCAATTGGAAAAGGCGACATCTTTGTGTGCTTCTGAATGAGACAGCATACATAGGCCCATTTTCTTTCCAACTTTAAATAGGAGTTATGTTTTCGATTTATGTGTAAATTCTTTGAAAATGTTACGTTCCAATTTGTCAATATTCCCTATCCGATTACAATATTTTCAAAGAGTTTCCATGTAAATCACAAAAACAAACTTCTTTAAAGTGAACTAATAAACAAAAATAAATTTTATGAATTTATACTTTCCTAGTGTTTCCATATGAGAATGAACTTTCTTTCGTAAAATAAAAATACTCTTTCAATAATTTTGAAAGACCTTTTAAACATATACAAATATACTATAATATAATATAATATAATATAATAATAATATAATATA
>UELU01082463.1:0-14930 GCA_900490025.1 Megastigmus dorsalis
CTATTAAACCAATAAATAATTACAAACAATTAATTCTGGCATAGTAACTTTGTTGCTTTTAATTTATTTGAAATTATCAATGTATAAAAATATTTTTTTCTTACTACTTTTTTTCGTGTTTTTTTACTTATTTTAAATTTCCCTCTCTGGCGCAAGGCTTGCGCTGTGAACCGGGCTGCGAACTCACGCGCGATCGGCAACTTTGATTGCTGCCAACTGTCGCGCCGTAAACCATTGATTACGCGGTTGCGGAATTTCGCACCTTTTCACATCACTGACTACTACTGAGTAGTGACTAGTGAGTACAGTCTGTGCAGTCCTGTCATCTATGCCTGCACTCTGCACTTCTGCAATCTGCACTATCTGCACTCTTCAGTCTGCTGAGCACTGAGCACAGAGCAAGTGACCAGTCTGCACACTCACACACTCCACGGCGACTATCGGCAATCGGCATTCGGCCATCAGCAGCAGGCGGCAGCTCATCACTCAGCGCCGCGGCGATCACCCTATATAGTCCCTATATTCAAATTCACGGTCGTATACACACTCCTGAATCCTGATTTTAACATCACCAGGAGTGCGGCCCTACACCACTAAAAATATGGTTCGAGTTTCCAGACCTGTAGGTATATACGACCGTGTGGTCAATTTTCTTACAGTTAAGGTAGTTCTCTCCAAAGCCCTATATCTTCGAATATGTCTAAAATTTTTTCTGTTTGTTACTTTCAGCACAGATGAATAATAACCCTATTCATCTCTGCTTTCAGTATACTTTATATGTGTTTAAAATCTGGAACCTGCAAGCGGCATGAAATTTGGAGATATTGAGCCTCGAAATTGCATACTTTAACATTGAAAGTCTATACTGAGAACCTATGGCCAGAGACGTTTCGTTCAATTGCAAACCAAGTTTTCTTAGAATTTTTTTGAAAAACTAGCACATGATGTAAAATAACAATACAAATCGTGAGGAAAAAAAAGCTGAATAGGGCAAACGGTGCTTTTTTTAAAGATACAACAGTCCAAAGTTTTAATCCCAGCCTATAGTATATATCTATATAGGTGCGCAGTATTTCACTCTCTTTCAACTATTGGGTCTTATTTCTATCTATCTTTCTTTCTATCGACATTATGAACTTTAAGGCAGGTTTGCGGTGGATTTTTTTGGAAAAATCATGTTTTTTTTATTTCATTATTCGATAGCAATACTATCTAGAAATATTTTAAAATTCATACAATTAGTTCCTACGGCCGGGAACAGGCAGAAAAGAGGGCAGCACCTACCGCGTTTGAGCGCGCGCGCTCGGCGCGCCACTCCACAAAATTTCCACAAAATTTTATAAAACGCAAGTGCAATATTTTGCGCGATAATGTTTGCTATTCAAATATTCTAAAATATGGAAGCATTACATTAATTATAAGTACAGTACATAATTACCAGCTAACACAAAACATTTTTATTTAGAATACTTAAATAATAATTTTTTCCACACTCTTTGTGCAAAATTCGATTTTGCGCACGCATATGCGTTGTATGGAAAAATATTATACGCAACACGTGCGCTCGATCAGGATATCTCAACTCGTGTGATTGTCACCCTCGTCGAGATAATCTCGTTCGCCCACTAGTTGCACATAATGTACTATTATAAATTCAATGCATAAATACTACTAATTATTTATTTCTTTTAAAAATGTCTTATTATATAAAGATTTTTAAAACTTCTATTTCAAGATCAAGACTGACTTGGAAAGGGAATTTAAACTTTTATCTCTAGAACAGATAAAAGCATTCGGTAAGTTTCATTAATAAATCAGCTTTAATTGATTAATTATCGCAACTGCGAGAGTTGAAAATAAAACTGCGATGAACTCACGTAACGGATAAGTTCACCATATATTATATTCCACTATATGAATATATATTATGCTTCAGACACACATGCACTATATTCAGTGTGTTACTTCAAATCTTTAATAAATTATTTTAACGATATAATCATTCTTATCTTTATAATTACTATAAGGACTTTTATAAGCGATTGCCTATAGATACACAGTTACACACAATGCAAAATATGCGAAACTAGCCTCACCTCAGAAAAATTCATGTTTGATATGGAAACAGAACAGCTGTGAGCGAATCAGCTGTTCAATGTGTGCTTTCACACACCACAACATTACACTTTATAAGTACGCTTCATCTTTTTTCATCTTTAAAGGAAACATATTATTTCTGGTTATATTAATCTAAAAGAAAGGCAGCAAAAAAAGAACAAACGAAAGCTCGATCTGCCGCTACGCGCCAGTTTCTGATTTCGCGTTATCAACATATAAATGAGTGCAGAGTAAGAGAGCGAGAGAGAGAGAGAGAGAGAGAGAGAGAGAGAGAGAGAGAAGTATTAACCGGCGTTGATTCGAAGGTCGCCCTGAAAAATACGAAAAGGTATATAAGTATGAAGCTTTTCTACTGTATACATACATGGACTTTGATTCGTGTTTTTATTATAATTACAAAGGGGCTTGTTGTTAGAAAAAAAATGTAAAGCGCGAAATTTCGATGCGGCGATCTTTTTTATTCATAAACCAAGACTAAATTATATATATATATATGTCAGATTATTTTATAATTTGATAAAAGAATCATGTTACAATCTCTGTACTTTATTTACCAACCTCACCTTTATAATAATCAACAGGTTCACAAGTGTAAGTGTTATTTGCTATTTTAATTCATTATTTACAAATATTTAGATATAGATTTTGCATTTCATTGATATTCTAAGTTATATTTTTTTTAGATAATTTTCAAACATTAAGCTTTTATTGTTATATATTTAGTACATATAAGTACATACTTCATTTTTACATAAACATAATATGTGCAATTTCATTGATATACACCAAAATTGTAATCATTATTTCAAATTAGTTTAAAAATATATGTTTTCTTTTGGATTAAAATGCATGATTTATGTACTCAAAATTTTAATAAAGATGCATTAACTTAGAAGTTATATAGTCTTTAAGTAAAATTTAAAAATTACATAATACTCTTAACAATTAGGAAACTTCTTTTATAAAATATAAATAATTGAAGAAAACTAGCATATGACTAATATTATAGAGTTTGAAAATATGAACAAAATTCTTTTATCACATTATGAAAATTAGCATGCCAATATATATTTTTTCTTTATATAATATATTACACAAATTACTCTTAGATTTGGACTCTTAAGTGGTGTCAACTGTAGATGGAATTCCTAAAGTTCCTGAGTACAACCTTATTGTATTTTTCTGTAAGATTTCTATTTAACAACTGTTTGGAAATTGTATTGAATGATCACAGTCAGATAGACACAGTCAGATAGAATTTATCCAGTCAAAGTTTCATCAATATGGTTAGTAATGTTTGAAAGACGAGTACTTTCAAATAAAATATGTTGCTTGCAGAGCAATGCAACAAAAGGATGTAAACGTTTTTCAAACAGACTGTTTTATTTATAATAATACTTTGTAGCTAATAAATTGTTTTATTTCATAGGCTAATTTGAGACAGTTTCAACCACCAAAAATGCTACTGCGCTTGTACTCTCTAGTTGTACTTGCATTAGACTTGGCAACCCTTCTAGTTGGAATTTGGTTTGCAATAATCCTAGCAGTTTATCGAACATTTAGGCCACCAGCTTTAAAGAATATTCATGGAGAAGTAGCAATGGTAATAAAAAATAAAATCCCAATAAAAATTTCATTTTAAAATGAAAATTAGCCACTCAAAGAGATTAAAATTTACAATTTATCTGGAATTGAAAAATAAAAATTAACAAAAAAGAGTTTTAATTTAAAGGATAGTAAATTATAAAAAGACTAATGCTTATATTTTTAACTGTATTTTTATTATAAAAGGATATAATATTACTATATTATTGTATACATATTTTTAAATTCTGATTTTAATTATCTTTTGTATTCATTTTCAAGGTTGTTGGAGCTGGTCGTGGAGTTGGTAGAGAAATAGCCATTCAACTTGCTCAACTCGGAGTCAGTGTAGCCTGTGTAGACGTAAATGCTGAAAATTGTCAAGCTACAGTAAGCAGAGTTTTACAGTTATCAGCTACCGCACGTTCTTATACATGCGATGTAACAAATGAAATACAGGTGGCAGATACTGTACAAGCTATTAAGATAGAATTAGGAGAAGTGACAATACTATTTCACTGCTGCGGCGTTCCAAGTCCTCGAGCATTAGCTCAAGATCCAGTAGAGATAAGAAACATGATGGATATTTCTATTCTCAGTCATTTTTGGGTAAATTTAATGAAAGTCGTTTATAAAATACCATTAAATTTAAATAAACTAAAGATTATTGAATATCAAAAATATTCATATTTAAATAAAATATGTTTTTAGCTTTTAAATTCAGTTCTTCCTGGAATGCAAAGGATCGGTAAGGGTCATATAATTGTCTTATCTTCAGTAGCTGGGTTGTCTGGTGGAACGAGTCGAGGTACTCGGATACCATTGTCAACTGCCCAATTGGCAGTTCAAGGCTTTGCTGAATCATTACATACCGAGCTAAGGCATTCTAATAGTAATATAATAATAACTCTAGTTCATGTATATCCATTTATAATTGGAGCTGAAGTGGCTAAGGATATTCGTTTCAGGTATTACAAAAATTGAATGTTGTTTTAATAAATTCTTTTATTAAATATTTAGTTAAATAAAGTATAAAAAATATGTTTTTAAGGATACCAAGTTACTTTGGAACAATACCAGCAAATGAGGCTGCCAAAAGAATTTTAGATGGTGTTCGTAGGAACTATGCTGAATTTAGTGTACCTGGATATCTTTTGTATCTAGGACATATTTTAAGGTAATAAAATTATCTTTATATTCTCACTGTTCTTACTGCAGCTTATTTTAATTATTTGATAATTATGTGGCTATAGTATCAAAAAGTATGTCTACATGAATTTTAACAACTTGATAATTAAACTTTTCCAGAATATTGCCAAAGAAAGCATCCTTCATGTTACGAGATTTACTTGACACTGGTGTTGATTTTGCATGACTAAATATAAAAAAAAATTATTTTCAAATTTAGTTAATAATGAAACTATAGACATTAATGTTAAATTTTGATACTTATACATGTTATATTTTTATAATAAATATGTAATAAAATTCAATTTTGCTATATAAAACATTTGAAATCCAAATTGAATACAATAAATTTATTATAAATTATATTAAGAAAAAGCTTTTTATTTTATTTATACTTGTGGACTTCTATTGCTCGATATTTATACTGTCCATTAATTGTCTATATTATACACGATTTACACAATATATATTTAAATAATTGTCTTATAACAGTTACTCTGTATAGATGTAAAGTAAATGATTTTTGTCTTACCGAAATTCAATATTGTTTCGTTCCATACAAAAAAATAATACGTCTGATTTTTTGCCAAATCCGCTTCAACAGACGACCAAAAACAATACTTTTCGTAAATAAACGAATAACAATTATTAATAAGATCATATTACACAAAAAATCACTTATACCTCGTAAAAAATAATTATATATACTTAATTTACAATAAAAAATATTCTATTAATCTAAGCCGGGTGGAGCTGGTTCTAAACTCTCAAGATCATTTGAATCTTGACGTTCGATTGGAAAATCACCGGGAGGAGCCTGAATATATAGAAATAAAAAAATTATATATGAAATCTACATGTAATAGCTAAACTTAATTTAAAGTAATACTTACAATATCAAAGTCATCGTGCATTAGTATAGGTGGTGTCCCTTTGATGACGTCCATTATTGATTGCGGAATATGCGCTTTCTGAAAGTCAAGAAATTATCGAGTTTAAATAAATTTTTCATTGCATTATAAGATTATAGCTTGTAGTTTTTAAAATGAAGATGTTATTCAAGAGCATTATTAATGTGTAGCGTATAAAACAATTTGCATTACAAATGAAATATGAAAAAACTGTTACAGTTGATATTAGTTAGTATGTGTATTTAGATAAGTGTACTTTTATACTTTTTATCTTTATAAACTGTTAAGACTTCACAAAATACTTGTAAAATATACAAAATTAACTAGTATAACTTGCTTTATTTACCTGATTGTCTGCAAAAGATTCCACATGTCTGACGAGTGGAGCTCGCATATTTGGTGCCATTTTTAATGCTTCTTCAAGTTGCGCAGGAGGCAATTGGAGTATAACTGCAAAACTTTGTGGATGTGTCCTTTCACAGCATTTAACAAAACCTTCCCACACTTTCGGCTGTTTCCAAACTTGTTTAAGTATCAAACGTTGTAATATATTCATGACGAATCCACTTAAACGTGGATAAAGCGATAAACTCTGTATAACGGTACGCATTAACAAAGTGGGCAGTGGAGTCATGTCCATAAGTTGTTGCATTACTACAGCCACTGTCTCTTGAGTGTATACTAGCTTTTCAGCAAAACAAAGCGATGTAGCTGAAATAAAATATTGAATTCCAATTTAGTTGTGAATTCCTTTGCTAATCGTAACTATTTAAAAGTAATAATAATTTAAATAGTTTAAAAAAATGATTTAATAAATAGATAGATTTTTACTTGATCGATAAACATTTAAAATTTTAATGATAAATTATACCCATGAAAGATATAAATTACCTTTAATGACTGTCTTAATTTCAGCTTTGCTGGGTTCAATACAATGCAAAGCGATCAAAAGCTCGGCTGGAGTAATGGGTGATGCATAAGGCACCACACTATCATTATTATGAGTGCCTAATAATTTATTAAATACTTCTTTAACAACAATGGGATTCAGTTTAATAAGTTTTGGCAAAGCTGCAATAACTTCTTTCTTTGTTAATCCGTTGAGTACAGGAATAAGGAACCGAACGTCTGAAACCTTTGTTTGATACAGATCTCGTACTCTTGCGACCAATTCAGCGCTTGGAGGGGCTAAAAAATAAATCAAATAGTTAGATTTCCATTAGAACAACTACTATAATAAAATTAATCGCCAGTTTTATTCTAAAAACACCTACCTTTCTCTGTAAGTATGTGAATGATTCGAGTGATGAGCGTCTCAGCTCCCTTGGGAAAACTTTCGACCAATTCGAGAAGCTGTGGACTGGCCATACCAAGAGACCTGACTGGTGCTTCAACAAGCCTGAGGACTATCCTCTTGACGTCGGCACTCATGGACGTATAGACGCGAGCGAGCTCATGAATGAGGTTTTGGTGTTCAGTGAGCAAGGAGAGATATAGGCCAAGGCAGGCGCGAGTCGTCGATTCTGTCCAATTTTCCTCAATGTTTGGCCTACCGCGATCCTGACCAAATACAATTTCCGGTGGATTAGGCAGACGCAAGAAACCCAAGTACAATACCGCGTACTCTTCGATCAGCTTGCATAATTCTGGACGAGCATACAGCTGGACTACCAGTTGTATTGCGTTTTCACGAATCTAAACAAAGATGGAGTTTGTAAAGTAAAACCCAAACAAAAATAACATTTCAACTCGATATACTACACAATATACTACAAAATATAGAATTTTTCAAGAAATAGATAATTCGTTAAATGAACAAACCATATTATTTTCATGCCCTGTATGACAGAGCAATACATTAAGGAAAATAAGCTGCTTGGTTGGTCTTCTAATAACCAGATCCTTGAGCAGCTGCAATGGCGCAAGACCTCTAGACTCCTCGGATGAGATAGCTTTCAACGACTCGACCGCATCTTCGGTGATAAGCGGTGCCTCTAGATATAGCCTTGAAAGTAAGCCATCGCGGTCTTTGCCGAGAGATCCATCGATTGCCGATACAATGGTGCACATCAAAAAGTTGTAGGCCTGGTGCGGAGCCTCTGCTGGCTTCTGGCACAATATCGTACGACGCTGGAAGCCTTGAAGAAGAGCGTATTCCTCGTATAACCAGCTAAGAGCCAATTCCAGTCGGTTACGAATGTCTTCGGTTATGTGCCGAAGAATAGCTTCTTTGACGAACGGGTTGAAAGTTGCTGCGAGTGTTGTTAAAATTTTACTCCTGAAAAGATTAACAATATTAAACATGAAAAAATAGAATACAGTCACTGATATTAGAATTTCCAAAATTAATTTTCTCCTTTTTTTTTGAGGTAATTCTAATTGGTTAGTCTTAATACTACTATACTATTCAATTATTACAATCATATGGAAAGTTAAAATGACGTACCTAGTATTTGAAACACCTCCAAGGATCACACTTTTTTCAGCAGCAAGAATCCTATTGACAGCCATAAGTAACATTTTATCGCGCGTCTCTTTCGAAAGTGGTTTTGTAACTTCTGAAAGTTTAAGAGATTTCAATCGACTTCTGGCTTTGGCTAAAGATTTCTCATGTGCTTCCAATGAAGCTTTAGCTTGTTGCTCCTTTTCTCTATCTTTCTCACGTTTTCTCTCTCTTTTAACCTCTGCAACAGTTATACTAGGATTTTTAATCAAATCCTCCATAACAATATCAACCTCTTTTGTATCACTCTTTGTTTTCTTTGCCTTAGCTTGCTTTATTTGTGCAGCTAGTAGTTTACTTATAACTTGTCGCTGTTTCGTTATGTCTGTTGTGGCAGTAGGCTGATATTCTCTTTGAAAAATAGTTGTCATTGTATCTGGTACCCAGGCCTAAAATAAAAATGATACATTTAATCATAAGTAATTTTATTCTATAAAATTAGCAAAAAAAGCTTTTCATTTTTTTGTATTTCTTGTTATATTTAGTTAAAACTTTGTATAGATTTAAATGCAGATTATAAAATACAAAAAAGGTAAGAAAATTTTACTTCAATAGAACTAATTATTACTTAAATTTATATAAATAAATGAATTAGTATAAAATTTTTTTTATTATGTCTAAAAGAAATAATTAATTATTTAAAAGCTAAGTTTATAAATTGATAGTTAAATCATAATCATTATAACTCTTACCATACTATCCATTACCAATTCCGTGGCAATCTCAACACTTAGTCTCTCAGCTATAAAACTTTCAGAAAGCTCTATTAATTCTGGTAACTTTGGAGGAGGAACCGGTAATGGTACTGGTTCATCCTCTACGGGTATTACAGGAATTTCAAGTCTTGCTTTTTTGGCAGCTATAGCTGCAGCATTTTCCTGCTGACGCTTTTTTACTTTTCTTATTTCTTCAGGCTTCGGGAAATATTTAAGAATTTCATTTTCTTTGCACCCAAGTTGTGTAAGTTGCCTAGCAAGAGGTTGAGCATATTCTATACTAGCTGGATGTTTCAAAAGGCCGAACAAAGTAAGTTTTAATTGTTTCTGCACACTTGTCACTTGGGAATCGGATAATGTTGGTGGTAAGTCACTTTGTAGTCTTTGCATAGCTTGTATAACATTAGGCATAAATTGTGGCCTCATTTTAGCAATGAGAGCTAGAGAACCCATACATGTTATTAGATTCACACTACTGACATGTGGAGATCCAAAAAACTTAATCAATAGATCCATCACATGATTAGCTTCCTCTTCCAATTTTCTTCTCCGAGCTATTTTTAAAGTTAAAGGTACATCTTCCAATGAAAAGTCATCTGGTTTTTTTGGTGAATCTGGATCAGGATAGGTTTGAATTAAAACAACACCTTCAAGAAATTTAAGAGCTTGTGTCCTTATACTGCAATCATTTAAAAAAAATATTGAAGTTATAATAAAATATTCTTAAAAGCATCCAGTTTTTATCAAAGATTATGTTAATTACAAATTTGAAGTTCGCATTATTGGAATATGATTAATTACATTAAATAAATGGTGTATTTATTATTATTTATTTCATATTTAAGATCAATTTACTTTTACTTTTCTTAGAAAGTCTATGTACAATACTTATGTAACAAGTTTTTACCTTAGTATAATACCATTTTTCAATGCATTCAAATAATACTAACTTCTAATCCATTATTAATTTACTTTATAAAATTTAAATTAATTACCCATCATTATCACTATCGATCATATTGATAATCTGAATCTTCAAGGAACTAATTTGTGCCCAAGCATTTTCCATATCTGGAGTGACAACTGGTGCACTTGCTGCCCATTTCAAAGTGGCTCTAAGAATTCTTCCACTTGCTCTGAGAGCTCGTTTAATAACGACTGGAGCAGAATCACTAATAAGCCTTAATAAAACTAAAATAATTCTGGGAATAACTTCTGGCTTCTTTTCTCTGAAAAAGAAAATTAAAAAAATTTCAAGTAAGTATTAGCAAATTAGCATCTTAGTTCTCTTGAATAGATTATTACTTACCCAGCATCTTCGATAAAACCAGCAATAGTTTTTCTAACTTCAGCATTTCTGTCAATGGCAAATTGCAGCATTTCATCTAAATACACATTTAGTAAAAGTGGTTCCTTGTTTAACAATATTTCTTGTGATTTGCATAAATTTTGTACTTTAACAGTTTCATTGGTGCTCATGGAGGCTTCATTGAGCCACTCCACAACCTTTGAAGGAAGAGATTTTTATGTTAAATACATACTTATAAAAAGTCATACTTTTATAATAAAATTTGTAATTGTGTACAGTACTGTAAAGGTTATGCAACGCTTACCATATCGCCGGCATTCTTTTCAGGTTCAACCCGTCGATGAATTCGGGGATCCATTTTCAAAGAATTTATGTACAAATGTACCTATAAATATTAAAAACAATTTATGAGGAAAGAAAAATTTAATATATAAATGTCGCAAAAGTGCATCTGCCAAAACTACCAACGCTATCTTCGTTGTCAGGTTGTCACTGTAGTCGTTGACTATGTTACGAGTGTTACGACTCAAGCGGTCTTAAAGCTCAAAAGCTGCGACTATGATGTAGAGCGGCTACTCGTTCTCAAGTTAGCCCTCGGCGTTGCAGAACAACTTTAACAGTGCTCCTCTGTGCGATTGATGCGCCATCTACCGTTCGAAGTCTATTTTTATTAATTTTGGTTATTTAAATCAATTATAAGTTAATAACAAACTTCCGGCATCTATAATAGGTATTTAAGATTATTTTATAAAAGGCTTCATAAATTTAAGTGCAGAAACAAAGCAATGATCTTGTAAGTAAAATAGAAGTCGATAGGTAGATCAATTCAAAAATTCACGTGCAGTTCTTACAAGATCATTGCTTTATTTCTTCAGTTAAATTCGTGAAACCTTTTGTAAAATAATCTTGAATACCTATTGCAGATGCCGAAACTTTGCTATTAACTTTTATATATTTTAAACAGCCAAAATTAATAAAAATAGACTTTGAACGGTAGATGGCGCATCAATTGCACTGAGAAGCACTCTAAGTCGGGTGGCGGGAATGTTATTTCAATTAGGCGCTAAGCGTTTAATACGACCAAGGTCCTTTGTTCGATTCTCGATGATGATTAATTATTAAAGATTACCGTAGCTGAAAATAAATTGACTCAATTATATTAAATACTGAATGCTATGACTTTTATTCTTTCCAACTGTTAACGACTAGGTTAAAATAGACTGAGTAATTTTCCGTAAGTTTTTGGGGTATGAGTATGTGCTTTGTACTCAAGCCACCAAATAGAGAGAGAGAGATGAAAAGGAAAGGTGCGTTCCGTCCCAGGATTGTAGACTGGACTCATCAGTAAGGCTGTGTCTACAATCCCTGCCTTAGACGCTTGGGATGCTCAGGGAACTTGCTATTCGAGCTTATGTACTAACCGAGGCGATTTCCTAGCACTTGCGAGAGACCTGGGGATTAGCTTAGCCGCCTAGTGAGTATAGCGCGAGGCATACTGTGTAGCGCGGGAACCAGCAAGTTTCCCACAAGTTCTCGAAGATTTAAAGTAGACTGTGTTGATTCTTGGAATAGTTCCCGACAGAAAGTAAGTTACTAATGCAGGAAATGGGCCTCCTTTTATACCCAGAGTGCGGGTAGAAAGTCCATTAAAGAATGTCGTACGCCAGCTGGTGAGCATCCGCACTGTCGACGTGGAAGCTGGCGATTGGTTCCCTCAGTTTGAATTCTAACGGAAGCGTGGCTTAGTCATCCCCTCTTCTTGACCTAGCAGTTGTGGGACTACGGATGGAGGGGTGGTCTGGCCTCCCCTCTTGAAGATGAGTCACTGTCTCGCCATTGGTCCTTGGCATTGCCTCATTTCGAGGAAATCCTTAACGGCTTTTTCTGAAACATTCCATTTCCAACTGCGCAGTTTCATATATATGTGGCAATACCGAGATGCGCACACGAACCGAGCTCTCGGCGCAAGCAGAGGCTAAGCCCGCGCAAGAGTCGGCGCAGACTGCGCACCCCCGCTCGCCCTTCACCTGTGGCGAACCGGAACGGAGCAGCAGAGAGATCTTCCTTCCTGCTCTAGCCATCAACGCTGCCGCATGTGCTCGGCACGAGCCGAGCTAATAGTATTATCTTCCAAAGTTTTATTGTAATAAAGTCTAGTCTGAGTAATATTAAGCCTGGTGTCGGTTATTGGCCCGTAAGCTCCACCTCCTATACCTTCCTTACGAACTTAACAGTGGTGACCCTGAAAAGAAAAGTTCAGTGTTTTTCAAGAAGGCTTCGGTGCTCACAAGGATTTTCGGAGCAACTTGCCGCAACAAACACGCAGGACCACGGAGCTCCGCTCGCACGCAACACGCGGCCGAGGCCGTCGCAGCACCTCGACCGACGACGAAGAGGAAAACCCGCGATTACGAGATCGCAGCCGCAGCCCCGGGTTAGCCAGAGGACCAGCTCCGCATCGCGGTTGAGGACGCTGCCTCCCGTCGGACCAGATCGCCGCCTCTGGTCGCAGTCGACGCCGATCCTCCGAAAACCAGCTGTCACGCCAGTAGCTACCACCGCCGTCTCGTTGCCAATCAGCTCCAGGTACGTCGTCACCGCGCGTATCTTTACCGGTTGGCGAACAGCCACCGTCATCGCGCACGACTGAGACCGCGCTCGCAGTAGCCACCGACATCGAACAACAACCTCTCTCTCTCTCGCCCGCGGATTCGTTCTCGACACCGAGCAGCACGCAGCGCACGCCGCAGAGACCTTCAGCAGAGATCGGTAAATGCGATAAGGTGAGCCGAAAGCTTTTTTCAACGCAACCAGAGGAAGCCGGAAACGGGCAGTTTCCCGCGCAACTGCATGAGGCAGGCACCGGTACCAGCGATCACGTGATCGGTAGCGCGCTCGATTTTCCCGCGCACGGCACCACGCTCGCCGACGAACCAATTGAGCCACTCAGGCAAGCTCTCGCCAACGTATCCGATATCATCGGAAATCCTCCAGCAGCGGACAAATATAAAGCGCTCAAGGACGCCATCATAGCGCGCACTACCGATTCCGCCGAGAAACAAATTTTAAAGGTGCCTACAGGACTACAACTCGGTGACCGGAAACCATCCGCCCTTTGACGCGAAATGAAGGCGCTCGCTGGAGACACAATAAAGGACGCGGCGCTAAAGGTAAAATGGTTGGACCTGCTACCGGAGAACGCCGCCATGTTTCTCCGCATCACCGAGAGAGAGGACGTTACCGCCCTAGCTGAAGTCGCCGATCGTCTGATCGAAAAAACAAGCACCGTTGAATCAGTCGCGGCAGCCTCGCACCAACCTTATCGCCCGCCGCAGCAGCAGGAAATGGACCTCGTGCAAGAGATCATGGCTCTCAAGGCCGCCGTCGCCCAGCTCGCCGCGTGCAACCGCCAATGCATGGAAGAGCGCTCACGATCTAGAGAGAGGTTTTCCGCCCCCCACCCCCAGAGGCAGATTCTCCAGTCACTCGAGAAACCGCTCGGACAGCCGACGACGATATTCAGCAAACGCAAACGGTTTTTGTTGGTACCTCGCCAAGCACGGCGCCAGCGCGAGGCGCTGCACGCACCCCAGTGGAAATTTTAAATGTACGAAAATGTATCAAAATGTATCAAAATGTATCAAAGTGTATATAAAGGTTGCATTTCGTAATTTTCTCAAAACACTTTGATACATTTTGGTACATTTTGATACATTTTGATACACTTCGATATATTTCGAAAAATCAAAATAATGTTATTTTTTTTTATGTTTTTCCTCGTGTAAGCACGTTTTGATACACGGAGAGAAAAATTATAGAATAATTACCGTTAAATTCTGGTTAATAGTTGGACAAAATGCATTTACGGGCATATTTACAATTATATTTCATAATTATTACCGTGAAGTATCAAATTATTATTTTATTGTCATTTACATTTTACCGTGAAGTTCTGGTAAATTTTAATACCATATATTTTTTACCGTGAAAAAAGTGAAAAAGTATCCTGAAATACATCTAAATTTTACCGTGAAATCCCTATAAATTTTACTATGCCGCAGAGTTAGCTCAAGTCTGAAATGACGGTAAAGAAGCTTAGGTCGTTCCTTCCGTTCCGCGATTGTTTCGTCCGACTTGGCGCGAGACCGACTACTCTGCATAACCTAAAAATGCTGATCCCAGAACCAGAGGTTGAACTCGATAGGAGATTTTATATTGATGTATTATGAACAATAAAAATTAATAAAATAATTAATACCGTCGTATCATTATTTATTTATCATTATTATTTATTAGGTGTACAACTTTGCTTCAGCCGTTTTTCGATAGATGGCTGCAGCGGTAAGTGCCGGTTGAAATAGGCAGGTCAAAAATTTCATACAGTAAGCTTGGACATCTGCCAACATAACGATAGCAGCACATTAGTGAATTTGTGTTTGCATCAAAAGTGTATTCTCGATCGAAGATGTCAGTTTTCGAGCCAAATTCTCGTCATTTGCGGGAAGTGTTGATTTTCTGCTTTCATTTGAAGAAAACTGCGGCTGAGGCTCATCGAATGCTCTCAAGTGCTGACGGTGACGCTGCTCTTAGTGAAAGAACGT
>UELU01082517.1:0-12230 GCA_900490025.1 Megastigmus dorsalis
ACTCAAAACAATAACCAAAATTATAATTCGTGTGTCTGGAACATAGCTCCTAAACACAAGTTTGTTGGAAAACAAACACTTGAAATTGCTGCTCTTAGTGCTGCTTGCATTTTTAATGAAGGGCTTTTACCGATATTGAAAGTTATGGAACTTATGGGTGTCAAAATCGGACCGCAAGCAAGGCAGTTCGCTGATAAGGCCAACGACAAGCGTGTTGATCGAGCCGAGCTTGAAGCCACTGAAGCGTCTAAAGAACATCGAACTGCTTCTTGAAATGCAAGAATACTTGAAAATGATACATGCGAAGATCAAGAAGGAGTTGTGTACGAAGCTCGAATGGATATGTGAGTAAAATTCACTTTTTTTTTACGATTTTACACGAATAAAAACTTTAAACGGATTTTTCTCGAAACCGCGTTTCTTCAACTGGGTGTCACTCGTATTTCAAAACTATTGCACTTATCAACATGAAACAAACGGCATTTTACTCTTTAGATGTCTCTCTATGGTCGGTACTACAACCAAAAATATTCATTGTTATTTAAAAAAGTTATAAACAATTAAAAGTGCAAAAAAGGGTCAAAAGTCCGCCATTGTGTTTTTTTTCGGTGAAAATGTTTCATTGTAGTACCGACCATAGCCAATTTGATACAGAATATGAAACCGTTTTATTTTTTGCTTTTAGATGATTCGTTTCCAAGAAATGATGACACCCGCCAACAAATTGGACGAGTTTGAGCAGACATTTTCAGAGCCACCATTTAAAAAAAAAATTCAAATAGTTTAATATATGTACTTTCAGCTGTAAAAAGTTTGATTCTGAAATATTTTTTTTACTATAAATAAAATTTATTTAAAAAAACACGTTTTATTGGTGTAACCTGACCTTAAAGACAGTGCACCAGACATGTAGTGTATAACCCGTCGGCCAGAAGACTCGTGCGAGGAGACGAAGGGAGCCCATAATAGGTCATTTTAAATACACCTTCACCGCTATATTATGAAAGATTACATGTATGCACTGCATATTTATGCGCGCAGGCACAGGTGATTTTCACGCGGATCTGTTTACCCTCCATGGCTTACTTGCATGTGCAGCGTTTTTCGCTCGTGCAAAGAAAATATTTTCATCTCTCTCTCTCTCTCTCTCTCTCTCGCTCTCTCTCACTCTCTCTCGGCCCCTCTCTTGTGTGAAGGATGTATTTCCGTTCGAGTGCCAAGAAATAAACACTACTGTTGATTTTTGTTATGATACCGCGGGACGCAGGTGCACTTTTTGTTGAAAAAGTGTTTTGATTTGTTTGAGTATTTAATGATTGAGCGAGTGCTGAATGTGTGCATGCATGCACAACAGATTGTGAATGCATGTTTTGGCAGGTAATTTGATCTGTATAAATTATAATTGCACGCAAATTATTCTGTGTTAGGCTATAGGTATTCCGAATGCACGGAAAACAGAACGATCTATATTTAAGTATGAATTGCTAATAATTTCTTATGCGTGCACGTGATGATAATTGCGTTCCAAAAGTAATGTTGAATTAAAACAAAGTTATTACAAAAGATTTTGAGCATAGGTATTTCGTGAATTGATTTTCAGATTGACTCGCAAAATTAACAATGACTTACAGGAGTTGTATACGACGCCTGACATTTTGGGTAGTTTTGACCAACCGAAGTGGCAAGTTAAAAATATAATATAGACAAAAATGGTAAAAGCAAATCGATCAAAATTCTTTGCAAAGTTTAGACTTTTACTTCGGCAGTGCATGTTACAACATGTAGTCTCACGCAGGTTTTTATATACGTCGGAATAAGATTTACATAAAATGTGCAGGGCACATTGCTTGGGGTAATAAAGTGCCGAAGTAAAAGTAATAGGGAAACTTTTTCGACGGTGTGTGATATAGCGATTTTTGGTTTTGCAATGCGCGCTACAAATATTCTAAAAAAACTGCAAGGTGCGCATGAACGAATTTTTTACGATTCTAAATTTGATTTCCTTGAATATTTACCAGGCTTACAAGATTTTACTTAAAATAACTCAAATTATACGCATCCACTAATATCTTCCGCAACTCATCCAACATTACAATTTTCAGTCAATTAACGATCCACCGCAAAACTGGCAAGCAAGAGAAAAAGAAAATGACGAATTTCAAGTTTAGTGGCCGCACTCGAACGGCAGAAAAATACTCAAGATTTTCTCACATGCAATATATTTTTTCCTCTCATCGGCTCCTTCACATATTTTCGCCTTTTTCTCCTCTTTTCCTTTTTTTTTGCTAACGCCGGCTTCACTCGGCCGCACGCGCGCGCCAGCAAGCGTTACGAAAACTTCATAACTCACGCGAGTAGGTAATATGCACATACACGCACACGTGTATAAACATAAGTCTCGGCAGCTCGCTCCGCGTTGCATTATTAACGGTAACGTTAGCTTTAATACGTGACCGAGGATCTCTGCCGTTTCTCCAATCTTGTAAATCCTAATGTCTATTATAAGTTTTCTAGCCGAATTTTACAAAGGACTTGTCCTTTGATCTCCTCAATACTTGTAATTATAATGATGATTTGAAAGCAAAATTGAGAGTTTTGCTCTTGTAAGGTAATAATTTATATATGTGCTTGCGGAAAATGTCGACAATGCGGTTTAGATTCTTCGAGTTTCGCAACGGTGCAATGTGCTCGATCGATATGAGTTTATTTTGCGGTATAGGTAGGACTTAATTGCAAACAGTTTCGCTATTCCAAGTATTTTAATTATATATTTGAAGGGAGATTTCGCCATAGCTTTAAGCAAACAGTTTGATTGTGCATTACCTTAACATTTGTTTTGTTTTCTCAATTTGTACACTAGAAAAAGCACTTAAAAATATTATATCTAAATACATCAATTGCAAAATCAGATTAAAATGCAGAAAACAGATAATCTTAGACTAGTATATGGTATCCGATCATACATACGGTAAAAGTTAATCGTACGCGTCATAAAAGTAAAAAAATCTCTCATAAAGCTAAAAATATACCCCGCGAATTCAATATCTCTCCAATTTATTACGTAATATATACTATTCAGAGGTGATAAAGCCGAATTGAAAAGAATTTTTTTTTCTTTTCGCACAGCACGCATTAATTGCCAACTAGCATCCTGCCAGCGGAAATGAATAATCGCACACGTGTGTTATATGTATAGTGTTACAACATATTCACAATGCACGCTATATAAATATACACATGTGGAGCGACAAATACAACGCGGGAGATTTCGTGGCAAAGTGCCAATTCGATCCTGGAAAACTAGTTACACCGGCTTTAGGTATTATATATTACATACTCGTTTGTGGTTGGACCGTGATCTTACAATCGGTGCAATTAAAAACTGTTTGCTATAGTTTAGTCGTTCTGATTGAGTTAAGAAAAATGAAGCTCTTATTTTCAGATCGGACTTTGATCGACCGCGAGAAAGTGCAGGGGTCTTGAAGAATATCACTTTTAAAAGTTAGAGGTAAGCTTTTCGAAAAGTTTGTTGGATACTGCAATACGTGGACAAAGTTTTGATTTTACCATAACGTTTTTTAAATGGTCGTTTTGAAACATGCTTGATTGCAAATATCAGATGTTTATGAATTAAGTAGATAAAAGTGCAGGAGTATCTAATTCTAGAGATACTTTTTCAAAGAAATCATTCCTGATCATTACAAATGTGATAATTTGTTTTCTATTATTAATGAGAGTTACAAATTTATCTTCAATAATAGCACTGATGACGGTTAAAACATCCATTTTTTAAACACAGACAGCTGACAGACGCAGCGCAACAATGACCATGAAGGATGCTGAGCACAAAAGCTTGAGAGATAAAAAAATGGAATTATCTTAAATTGTTCTTATTAGTCATGGAGGATCTATAGTTTAATGTTTAATATTGGGAAATGAAAAATGAATAAAAATCATCGGAGTAAAATAAGATTGGTCGGAAAGGCGGTAAAAATTACAACGTAATCTCTTAAAAATAAAATCTGAGTTACAACTACTAATAAAGATATTAGAATTTTCCCTCTAATGAAAAAAAGAAAAAATGATTTACAGATTACGCACAAGGATATCTTCGTAATGAATCATTAAAAAAAATCCTATTTGTAAATAGCACAATAGATAAATTCTCGTTTCCACATTGTCCCCTCCCCTCTTCCCCGCATCTCATACAAACGCAAAGAGATGCTTTGACGCGTCCAACCGATTATCATATAAGTAAGCTATGCCTAATCGTTACTCGCATTTGATTGCGAATCGCGGCTACAATCGTCAATTAAAACGCCAATGATATAAAAGTATATAATACAACGACTATACCGGCGCACTTTTTGCCCGGCGATTGCGCAAATTCATATAATGATGTTGCAAGGATAAACGCGCGCATATTACCCACTCAGTGTGCGTATGAGCAACGTTGCCTCTACGGCCGCTCTATATACATTACTTCTAGTTTCCGTTTTTGCTTTGCGATACACTTACTCGGCTTGTTTTTTTCTTGTACTCGCTGCGATCGATATACTATGAAAGCAGTCGCGATCGTCGAAAAAAAAATGGAAGTGGCCAAGTACAACACCTTATTGCAAAAGTCACTGGGAGCAGGTCCGCGCGGCGTATGTGTTGCGTACGGTATATATTATATATATATATATATGAAAGATAATCTTTGATGTCGGTAAAGATATTTTTCGAAATTGGAGATCTGGTTGGTTTTTTTATATGTTTACTTTTATTTCGCTTGATGCTTGGCTCGGTATATTGTTAAAGTTTCGTTTAGTAGACTGGTAGTTGAAATTAAGAATCGTGGCCTTGTCTTTATAAGGTTGAGATTTCCTTTTTTGTATAGTTGAATTATATTTTTATCGTACAGACAAAAATTAAAATATAAAGCATATATATTATATATTATATATTATATATATACGTACAAGAATTGCCATGGAAAATAAATTAAATTCTACTTTAAAATTGATATAAAAAACTGCACAATCTGTTTATATTTAAACTATATTGTTTACAAGTATACCTTTCAAAATATTGATGAAATTCATGATTGACGCAAGAATTTTTATGATATTAATGACGCACAGCTTTGTTAATCGATTATAAATTTACTGGAACGTCTACCGATTAGCAAAAAGTGTTTGCAAATTTTTTTTGCAAATATATCTATATAAAATATTTAATGAACAAACGGAATTGATAATTATTTTTTGAGATCCTAGCAATTAGGGAAGGTATTGGTATAAATTCTACATATTCTACATGTAAAAGAAATGATTAAATCTTTTACAAAAAGGTCCTATCTCAACTTTATAGGTCAAAAGGGTATCTCATATTTGCAAGTCATAGAAGCTTGTAGAAAATGTATAAATGTGAAATTTTACATGAAAAATTTTATATTAAAATCGTCCTTTCTGTCGAAATAACTTTTATATACAAATATACATACTATACTATACTTACATACTTATACAGTACCACGAAGACCAGTCCTAAATTTTCTTGAACCATTCAGAAATTGATTTTTGTGCAAAATAATGAGAGCCATGTATCAGCGTGCTATTGTATAGGCCCTGATCTTAAAGATATTTACTTATCTTTAAGCACGAAATATATATATTCTTTCATATTATATATGTATATACGCTAACGCATTATAATCAATATGAATTAGTGAATATCCTTAAAACCAAGGTCTATTCAGTAAAACGCTGATACACGCTGATCTTATTATTTACACAAAAAGTAATTCCAGAAAGTTTGAAGAAAATCCAGGAACCGCATATCTGGCCATCTCCTTGATAGATGAAAACCAATCTTTGACGTATCCTTGTGACTAATTAATTTCTACGGAAAAAAGAAATGTATTTGCGAGGTAGAACCTTTTTCACCAGAAAAGGTGAGATAGACCCTTTTCAGCCAGAAAAAGTGAGATATGCACTTTTTCCGCCGATGCGGCGACACATGAACTACAGATTAAGTTTGTATCTATAAAGAAGCTTTTTCATTGGCATTATATTACTTCTTTTATTGATAATTTTGTAAGACTATTAAAACGTGTTGCAAAATGCAATTATATTTTGATGATTAATTACACCTTTATTTTGTAAAAAAGAATCATCCTTGACCTAATAAAATGCAAAACTATACAATAAATCAATATTTTATTAGTTCGAATGTTTTGTATACAGCTGACAAACACATTGTGCGGTATGAGTGATAATAGTTTACGTAAAAATAATGGATAGACTATTTCTTCTTAATAATACCTCGATATCCGTAAAAAAGTCCAGAAAGACAATCACCTTCACGGTATCTTACCTCACAAAAAGTCAAGTTCAAATAAAATCTGCATCATCATCTACGACTTTCTCTTTGAGAAATCAAAGCGTCTAGAAATTTGATCAGTCGAATCAAGATTAGCACACGTTATATAATACAGAAATGAAATCGAAAACGAAAAAAATTAAGCACTCACTCGACCGTTTCACACAATATTCATTCGAGACACGTGATTGTTTTAGTGAAAATAAACTTGGGAATCAAACCATACAGTTAAAATAGCACTTTCATAAAAAAACGCATTAACAATACGAAAGTAACAATAATCGAAGGTTGACAAAAAATTTATTGACTTCCTGTATATAATTCAATTAAATTATTATCAACAGATTCCCTAATGCTCAAGTGTCTTTCTTCAATTGCCGATCTACAGGAGCTAACGCCGCAACCGATCGCTCGCAACCAAACCATAAAGCTGACCCCAAAGCCCAATATATAAACAAACCTCATAACATGCACGCGCCTCGTAAAAAAAGAAAAGAAAAACAACGAATCATCAGTCCTGCTAAATGGGTAAATAGAAAACTCGACCAACCTTTCCCGCTCCGGGAGCAAAAAGGGGTAAGCGCAGCGGCGACAGCAGCAATATCAGAAGTGCACTTGTCCGACTGGCGGGTAGCAAAAAAAGCGCGCAGAAGCCGGTATACACGTTGCACTTTTTATGTATATCGAGATCGAGGACGCGACCGGCGCTAATTCTCTCCCCCTCTCTCTCTCTCTATGTGTGTCGAGATCACACTCGAAAAATCTGTACGTGTCTGTATATTTATGCCGTCCGAAAAGAGGAAAGCAACGAGGAAAAGTGCACAGGTGCCGCGAGTCGCGAGGATATCACAGCCGGTGTGTACAGCCAGTCCTGCTGGAGCTGAGGCTTGCGGTGAACTGAATCGCCCCGGCATTGGCTCCATTCAATGGACGCTCGTTTCTTGCGCGCCAAGAGAGAGAGAGAGAGAGAGAGAGAGACGGTCTCCGCTGTAAGTATATACAGCGGGGGGTTATAAGTATAAGAGTGCGGGGTTTTGACCGACGTGTACATATAGTAAGCGAGACCATTGCACCTACAATGGTTAGATTCTCTGTATATAGACTATACCTATACTGTTTGATTTACGGTTGAGAGAGAGAGCGAAGGAGGGAGAAAGAGAGAGAGAGAGAGAGAGAGAGAGAGAGAGAGAGATATGTTTGCGAGTCTGTGGGAGACGAGTTACAGGTGAGGATGATGGTGCAGTAGCAGATGCTATTGACACCTTTTTGCGCTGAATGCAGACGTTTGTTGGCCACTTTAGAGCTTTTTCAGATTCTAATGCAAGAATGGGCGAACGACGGTATTGTAGGCTTCTGTTTAGATATGTTTGGCAAGTTGGAATTCGATGTGAAATATGAAAAGTTGGTGGCGGATGTCGATTGATTTGTTATTGTCAGATATACTTGTTTATGAGAATATATGCACTTTGTTTTGGAATGATAATTTTAACGAGTTGTTGAATGCTTGTTTAATTTTTCGATAGCTTGTACGAGTGTCAGAAATACCGATACATCCTGAACTGTGACCCGATTGATTTCTTTAATCAAATATTTTCTTAGTTATTTATGTATCGGAACGGAATGCATTTCATTTCTATTTCATTTCTATATACATGGCCATTTATTTGAATCATTTGTAAATAATGCAGCCAACGATAAAAAGAGAAATAATCATGCATCAGACAAAACATAAACCATACACATTTTCAATTATTACTTTATCGCAGGTACAGTGAAGAGACCACCATAAAAGAGTGAAGGTGCTTCGGATATCTGTTGATAATTTTACGTGTCCCAGATATCTATAAGGATATCGAGTATAAAGTATTGGTGTTAACGCCTCGTCTCGTCACGCGGGCTTCGCATCTTCCGCCCGATCATCGGCAAAAGGGTTCAGACAAATTTACGATGTACCGTTGCTGTATGCCTTAACAGAATGTCCTGCTACTTCTTTCGCTCTCGCACCGCCCGTAAAAAAGGAGCCCATAGCCGATACTTCAACAAAGCATTCCTGGTTTTGAAGGACTTTATTACTGTTTTAAAGAGCCCGTCCCGGATGCCTTACCGACAAGGCGCTCATTTACGAAAATATGCTTTTTCCTAATTTGTACCCTCGTAAGCTCGGATTTACAAAACCTTTGTAAAAGAATTACTGTACAGAGATAAGGTATTTTAGATAAAAGAGTAGATGTAGCTTTTCGTAAAATATATAAAGCTTTTTACTCGTTCAAGCCGATCCCTGGAAAAAATTTATCTACTTATATCTGAAGATTTTATATAAATACATTAAATATTTAGTCAAAATAGCCTTTTTACGGAGTTTGGAATAGCCAACAAATACTTGGAAATTAAGTGAGCTAATCCGAATGTTTTACAGAGAATGAGCTTAACGAATTTTAAATGGAAATAAATTGTGTCATAACGACTTTACAGATATAAACTTAATATGCTTTTTGGTCGACCAATATTCCTATAATTCTTGTGATAACAGAAATCGGTTAGAAATCATCATGTTGCGAAAGAGTAGTCCTTTGCCGATATAGGCACGTTAAATTCGAATTTAAATCTTCTTTTATAAAAAAAATAGTTACATCTCTTCAATTTATATCTAATATATAAGATGATAATAAACGATTTGATTGATTTTCACTATCACATCGAGATCTTGTATTATATTCTATTGTTTATTACTCATGTGCAATATACCAAAATTGTTTTCTGGCTGAAAGTAATGAAGAATAATTTACATTCCACGCGCAGTTAATCCCGACGTCCTTCACCCAATTCACGATATATGTAATAATAGCCCAAAGGGATTGCGGCTAATTTGGGGATCATTTTACATTTTTGCAATCGTGGCGATCGTTAATAACACTGATATCCTTGATTTCGAATGCCGGAGGCGGATTTTCGAGCTGCACTATGTATCATGTGCGGTAAATATTCACTTTTGTAAACGAGTTTTACACCTGTTCGAAATTAACGTTTATAATCGCGAAAAGTTTCATGAAGAATGTGTGCACAGTAGCGAATCGTTTTTAAACAGTGATGATCGATCATTATTTTGAGTGAAGAATTAATTTAAATTCTCTTATGCTGTAAATATCTGCTACAATGTGATATTCAACTAATTGATTTATTTGTAAATTGTTACATTTATGCATTTTTCTTTTGCCTTGTATAAGTCAGATTAATCCATCTTACGATTACAAATTGCGCACACTGAATAATCGGTATTACATAATATTGTATAGCATAAACACATGTTTTTGAACCGTTTGGAAGGAAAATAAATGTAAGAATGATGATCGAAGGTTCAAATTAGGTTTTTTATTATCTTGTGCGCACGTCGAAAGAATGCAAAAACTACATCGTTACAGACGACACTGGGAGACGCGGTTACAAAAAGTAGATACGATTACTTTGATTGGAGCAGCGTTATTGCCAACAGAGTGTAATTAATATCGTTTATAGACCGAATTTGCATGTTCATATTACAATAAAATTCAAACTACAATCTATTTGGTTTTTACACATCTTGACTTCATTGTCTTACACACACACACTCACAATCACAATCACTCGATGAACAATCATTTTTAATAAGTCGAGAATCGACAATTTTCCATGAAAAATCTCCAACTCTTTGTCCACCGGTCCTTGAACCGACCAAAATGCTTTCGACACACTATAAATAAGTGATCCGCGAGCACCAACACTTGCCGAATATTAAAGATCAACAGCACGGAGCAGTGATCGAGCCGCGTACAAACAAAAATAACCAACCAACAATATCCTACATTACATCCTGCACGAGAATATATAAACAACACATTTACACGGGCCAGCGATGCAATGTATAACTCTAAGAAATCGAGCCAGATGAGAGCGAAAAATAAGCCGCGTACATACTCGCCCCGGTCTTCTTCCTGTATGTGTCCCTGCTAACAAACAAAAAGAGACCTAAAAACCGGTTTACCAGTCTCTGCTAGTTGTAATGCGTGTGGCTCGATCTCTTTAAAGAGCAGCGCAAACGCAAATCCAACGGCGGGGCAGTCTCATTTCGCAAATGGGGGGCACCAATGGAGAAGGATGTTTTGTATATATATATGTGTGTGTGTGTGTGTGTGTGTGTGTGTGTGCGTGTGCGTATTTAGTCGAGGAAAGCGCGCCGGATGAATTTTAATGTTCGAGAAGGATGCGGATATGGCGGTTGTATACAGTGTATATGTATATACAACCGGATGGGCGGTTGTAATTAAGATATCGAGATGTTCTTGTATATTGTGAACAGCAGAGTATTTTGTATTTTGGTTAGGCCGATATAGCATTGTTGGCCCTTGCAGAGCTTCGTCGTTTATATATGGATGAAAATCTGAAGGTGTTTCTGAATGTCATTGAAAATAAATGAATTTATTCGACCTTTTTATCCTTGTTTCATTAAAGATATTTGTGAATTATTGTAAGTTTCCCAGTAACTTGCTGTATCGATGTAATATGTTTTGTTTATACAACTTCCATTTATCAGACTTTTCTTTATCTTGTACGCTTCTTAAATAATGCTAACCAATTTCTATAAACTGCCTTGGATCGTTAAAAGCTGGCATGTGATTTCTAATCAATATTCAGCTGCACTATAGTGTATTGAAGAATGAACTATTCCATAATCAACTTGTAATTTGAAGGCTACTTGTGCAACGAAATAAAAATATATCCAAATGACACTTATGCATATGCTTATACGCATCGAATTGTCTTTGCTTCTAAAATCGCGCGAGTGTGAATGTTGAGTAATATGTTGCATGCGATTATAGCACGTGTGCATAAATATCAGATTTTTATGAATCTCGATAAAAACGAAAAAAAGTAATAAAAGTAGTAAAAAGAAAAATCGATTCGTAAGTATATAGTTGGTAAAAAGCTTTAGTCAATTTGAAAAATGAAAAGAATAAATTAACGTTTTACACAGAATTTCGCGCTCTTCAAGTTCGCGAGGATGGCGTAAACAAAACGCGGATGAGTGCATTATCGATGTAGTATGGGAGAGTGAAGGGCCATATTTCGCGACGCGGTTGATCTCATTACCGACGCACGACCTTGACGTATAAATCTCCCAACCTTTCTCAATCTCTCGGAATGATTCGAAATCAGGTTCTGACCCTGAGTAAACGTAAAACGATATCGGCGTCATTGAGTACGAGAAAAAGTCACGGCGCGTGTGTCCGCGCCCAGTCAAGAGCAGTAAAAAAATCTCGCGATCGAAGAATGTGCGTCGAGACTCTGGTTATAATGCGACTTTCGATTTCTCGAATATTTCAGTAGTTCTGGTCGCGGCTATATGCTGCTACTTGTAGCTATTGAGCCTGACGCGTAGCGCCTGACACTACTTACGGAAAGCTATACGTGCTTTTTTGTGAAAAGCAACGCTTCTATAATCAGATCTACATTAGAATTCCTTGGATTTACGAGCTTTGCAGACGAACTTTTTACCCAATGTATGGAATTCGAATATTATCATCGTGCGAAGACTCGCAACATAGACTGAGAAAAAAAATGTCTTGCATTAAATGACTGTGGATTAAATGTTAATGAATGTGGATTTGAATATGGCGAATTGAATATTCATTACTGTTAATGAATATTTCACTTGAACAGGTGACTTGTATCAAATCCGCCGTGTCTTAATACTTAATAAGTGATTGACTAATATTAAATGACACAATCAATTAACGCCTAAAATTTTGTATTTAAATTCATTAATTCCGCAAGTTCAACATTGTGATATATACTTATACACTAACAATAAGTCTCTCTCTCTCTCTCTC